>JAOXJP010225970.1:0-11576 GCA_025762735.1 Platanus orientalis | reverse complement strand
ACCTAGCCCTCCAACGGATGCCGACCTCGTAGCACCTTGAAGACCAACCCCGACGGGAAGATTTTTTTTTATAAAATCGTGCATAAAGTTGGGATCAAGGGAGGAGGGGAGACGAAAAAAGATCCCCTTGTCAAACCCTAACCCAAACCGAAGATAAAAAAAAAAACCCCTTTCTCTGCTCTTTGAAAATTGAAATTGAAGAGAGGATTTTCTTTGAGGAAGGAAAATTCCCAAAAAAAAACTCAGATGCATGCGTGTTCTTCCCCCAGCCTTCTAATATAATATTTCTTTCCTTTTTTTATCCATGGAAGCCCAAATCGATTTTTTTTTTAAGTTCTCTTAAACTTTAGCCCATGATTAACCTCTTATGCTCCCTTCTTGTTCAAATCTTGCTCTGCCCAGCTGCTGGAGAATCCACGAGAAGAAAGCCCTGCATTTTGTGTGCAACAAAAAAGGCAGGTTTTAGAAGCTTGGGTTAAAGTTTTATTTTTCTCTGCGTTTGGCGACATCCGCAGCAAGAAACCTGGTAGGGATTACCAGTCCGACATGAGAGAGTATTGGGTTTGGTTGCTGAAGAATACGTCCTTGAATGGAGGCTGATACTCTGTTGCCTGCTGTACAAAGACCTTGCACACAATGTGTTTGACGTAAAGACTGAATGAATGTTGGACTGAAATTTTATATGGTGTTTGTGATTATATGAAAGAGTTCTAGTGGGGATATATATCGACTTTAAAAGGTGTTGCTGTCTAGGTTATACAGACTTCCAACAAAGCCATTGACTGAAAACTCTTTACTGTTGGAAATTGGTTCTTTGAGCCCTCAGGTCATGCTGTTCAACTACCCATTCAAGTAACTTGGTGCCTATGTCCTAAATGGTCTTAAAGTCAGCTCGTTTAATGGTCTTCCAATCGTTGAATGTGTGTTGATGTCTATGGCCTCATAGTAAGTCTTTTAATATTTGCACGTAAATTTGACTTGTTACATTCTTTATTTGATTCACATCAATACGTTCGGTTACAATTATTACTAAATTTTTCAACTGATCTTGAAGTGTACTTGGTTAGAGAATAGGAATCCAATTGATCTTATCTCATTACTGTGTGTAATTGCTTAGATCTCTTAGTGCATCTGATTTCATATGTTGCATCAGACTTCACTGAGATCTGAGAATACAGTCATAGACCACTGGCTTCTACAGACCAACAATGACTATCATCAATCTTGATGTAATGATGGATGCGATTGGTGTATTCAATTAATCTGACCATCTCCTCAACTTCCCAATCATTTAGCAAGTTTCCATCCAATAACCTCTTGACATGTGTCATAAGTATTTTCTGTGAATTTCAATATATATATATATATATATATGAATAGTGTAGTATAGTCACTAATACATAATTTAAAACCTATATTGCTTAATCTTAAAAAAAGAAAATAAAAAATAAAAAACCAGTTCTATGGGTTTACTTGCCACACGGGAATCGTGATGGCTTTTATTTAAGGCATTAGTGTAGCATAATCATATTATATAATAATAGGAAGCCCTTCTCATTCATAAGTAAAGGTTGTTAAAAGTGTGTGTTAATAGGTTTTTCTCCTCGTGTGTGACCTACTTTGGTTATATTTTGGAGTTTTGTACTTGATGTTTATTTATGCCTGTTTAAATGTAAATTCATGATAAGGTGATATGAAAGAGATAAATGTTATGATGGATATGGAGCTGTCAGGTGGATAGCGATGATGTAGATGTATATTATATTTGGAGTGTTTTTTGTTTTTTTTTTTAACTATTGACTATCAGATTAATAAAAAGGTGACATGGGGATCACTATTCATCCCCAGGGAGTCTATATTACAGCTGTTATGTTGCTGAAATTTCGACAGAAATGGCATGTGGATTCTCTACTTAATTTCAATAAAACGAGATAAAAAACAATGGATGAGATAAATAAATGTTGACCATTAGACTGTAATGGGTTTAAAATAGGAAACCACGAAAGCGAATGAGGTGGAATGCCTAACACCTTCCCCAACTCATAAACGAACAACTTACCTAGAAATCTCTGGGAATTGACCAATTTAAGTGTGGAGTCAGACATGTCAAATCTTAAAAAAAAAAACTTAAACTTGTTTTATTTTCAAAACTGATATCCAGTCACATCATTAAAAAGCCTGGTGGTGACTCCAAATCATGTGGGATATTTCTTGCTATAGGCAAGTCTATTTTCAAGGGGATTTACCCGTCGTGCAAAAATTGAGGTCCATAGTTGGTTTTACATCAGGAGAGATGCATCTAATGGTGGTCTCTACACATACATACATGCATGGGTATATGCACTCATATGTGTAAAACTAAAAAGATACATAACAGAGAAACACGCGACTATATGATATGAAATAACACTAAACAAAACATAAAAAGATTGATAAATAGAAAATAAAGAATGAAGCTAAGCTGGAAATCATAACACCTAAAATTGGCTTCAATGCTTGAATTTTAACAGATAAAATTCAGACGTTAGCTTTAGACAATTAGCACTTAAATGACTATATCTCTTTCAACAAAACTCATAATTAAGTGTGGTTTATTGGATTGGAAAGTTAAGAGATAGATCTTTCCAATGACATATATTTTGTAAGGTTGAATCCAATGCCGGAATTTGAAAAATGCCTGAACTTTGAGCTACATATATAAAATTTAACATGTAAAATCCAGGCATCAGTTCTGGATAGTCTATACTTTAATGTCCATATCTCTCTCCACAAAAATCAGAATTAAGTGTGGTTTGTTGGGTTAAAAGGCTAATAGAGAGATATTTTCGATAGGATATAATTTACAATGGTTGAATCCAACGCCTGAATGTAAAAAACGTCTGAACTTTGAGCTAAATACCTGAATATTAATAAGTAAAATTCAGGTTTCAGTTATGAATAGTTTACACTTAAATGACCATATCTCTCTCCATAAAACTTAGATTTAAGTGTGGGTTGTTGGGCTATAACATTAAGAGATATATATTTTCAATGACATATAATTTATAGGGGTTGAATCCAATGTCTAAATTTGGAAAAGCTTGAACTTTGAGCTAAATGCCTAAATTTTAACAGGTAAAATTTAGGCATCAATTTTTGACAATTTACACTTAAATGATCATACCTTTTTTCCACAAAACTCAGAACTAAGTGTGGTTTATTGTGTTGAAAAGTTAAGAGAGATGTTTCATATGGCATATAATTTGTAACGGCTAAATCAAACTAATTAATGTGAAAAATGCCTGAACTTTGAGCTAAATGCCTAAATTTTCATAGGTAAAATTCAGGCATTAGTTCTGAACAGTCTGCATTTAAATGACCATATCTCTCAACAAAACTCATAATTAAGTGTGGTTTATTGAGTTGAAAAGAGAAGAGAGATCTTTCAAATGACATATAATTTCCATGGGTTGAATCCAACTCTTGAATGTGAAAAATGTCTAAGCTTTGTTGTAAAACACCTGAATTTTAATTAGATAAAATTCAGGCATTTTAAAATCTAATGGTCTAACTTCTAATCTATTTAGACCACCTACAAGGGTCAAAATGTTCTGAATTTTATAGGGAGGTAGGTGATCCTCCCATAGACCTACTATAAAAATTTCAAACCCAAATGTTAGAGTCTAGAAATTAATATGGATTTTCCAAGGGGTGCGTCAAAGTGAAAAACCTGCAGAGACCAGTGAGGTCTTTGACTTGTAGACCCCATTATAGGGGGCAAACCATCATAGAATTTAATGAAATTCGACAGAGATGTAAATAAAAATAACATACTATGCAAAAATCAAAGCAAGATTATTATACAAAAATGGCTATAGAGCTTACAAGTTAGCTAATGAAAAACAATGCAGAACAGAAACACATAAAAGTTTCTCTAGAACAAAGGCGATAAAACATCTAAAAACTTAATGAAATGAACTTAAATTGAGCTACATGTTAGCATAAGAGTAGTTAATTAATGCAAAAAGAATCATTCAAAAATTTGAACTACAAAAATTATTAAAATTTAAATACCCCTGTTGCCTCTGTCTGTAGAGTGCATGACCAGTAGTCTTGCAGGGGTCATTAGGGGGGGTCAAATGAACTTCAATCCTCACGAAATTTTTCATGGTGGTAAGTCGTTGTGTCAGTGACATGCCCTAAAAATTCCAGGCACATAATCATTCTACTAAAAAAAGTTATAAGTAAAACATTACAATAAGGTTTGAAAAAATTGACTAGTATAGACAACTTTGTCTCTACCATGTCCCTCCATTAATGAAACTTAATGAGCCTTTAAGGATTCATTTAAAGCATAATAAGATGAAAAAAAACCCTATATAATTATTGAAAATGAATGAGAAATGGAATGGGATTTTCGTGTCCGATGTTTGAGGGAGATCCTCTTTCCTTCTACCTTTTTTTTTCCTTTTTTTTTTTTTCTCTTTCTTTCTCTTTCTCCTTTTATTTTTTTCTATTTCCCTCTTGGGGTTTTTTTTTTTTTTTGGTGGGGGGGGGTGGCTGAGCTCTCCCATCTATGCATGAAATTAGAGGACTATTTATAGGCTTAGGGGTGACTTTGGATGAAGGGGAGTGAAATAGGGGGTGTGAGACAAATGTTTAATGAGGTGTCCCTCCCATGAGGTCATTCACAACCTCAAATGGTGGTAGTTGTGTGGAGGAGAAGAAGAGGGCAACCTAGGGGTTATGGAGGCCTCTCAGCCTCATAAATTGGGGTTGAATTGGTTTTTCCTCAAGCATTTAGGGTCTGGAAGAGAGAAGGGCCTTAGATGAGTGCCATGTGGCCAAAGGGAGTAATATGGAGGGTGGATGTGAAGGGATAGATTCAAAGGCTAGAATGAGCTTAGGGGATCAAGGGTAGAGATTAGGTAGAGGTTTAGGGGAAAGGATCATGGCCATACACCTAAGGGAGAGCATTGAGTTGATGCCAAATCAAAGGCCTTAATTTATGCCCTCTTTTAGGATATTTTAGGGAAGTAATGAGTGCAAACCCTAAATATCTAAAATGTAATAATTCATTTTTTGAAATAAAACCTCTTTACTATTTGAGTATACTTTATGGGCTCTCGGGTTCAGAAAGGTTGGAATTTATTGTGTTTTTTTGGCCTCTCGACTGTTTCAGTTGCAATGCCACTGTGGAAATTGAAATCAAATCAGTGTAGGTAGGGGAGTTTCGAGTGTGAATGACTCCAAAATGTCTCAAACACATATGAAATGGTAAAATTGGTTTCCGGGGTCTTGATACAAAAGGTAGCTCTTAGGTTTTGTGAAATATAGGTTCAGACTATTTGCAAAATTGATATATGGGTTAGAATTGACATTCAAAACCCTATTTTGACAAGAACCAACAATTTAGAGGAATTGGAATTAGAATTGGAATCCGATAAGTCCTCTATGGAAAATTTAGTGGTGATAGAGTATTAAAAGTATGAGGGTCTCGGAGACATAGGAACTGATTGGCTAGCAATCAGGTTCTAGGGGAATCTCTGGGAGACTTTCTTTAGGGGATCACTAAGTGAAAAAATACAACCCTAACCTATGGGGGAATGAGGAATTGGGCTAAGCTAAACCTGCAAGTGACTTTGTTTGAGACATGGCCTTTTGAGTTTATGGAAAAACTTGAGAAAATGGATCTGACATTGTAGATTTTGGGTTATGGTGGAACTCCTGGGGGTTCACCGAGTGTCAAAGCTAGTTAAGGATGTTTTGACCTGATTTGGAGAGAATTGGGTGATTGGGGCATGTCGAGTTTTTCGATGACATAATCTGGGAGACAGTCTTTTTAAGATATTAGAATTACCAAAAAATGGCACTTACCAACTGAATTTTGGATCTCTGAAGCATTTTTCAGGAGTTTATTTAAGGTCTATCACATGCTAAAATTGCTTAGAAATTAATTAGAGAAATTGAGGAAGTTGGATTAGGAGGAGTCTGCCAATGACATTAATCAAGAGATGACTTATTGAAGATGTGACAAAAATCGAGAAATGGCTACTAACTGTTCAGAATTTGGATGTATGGGGAGTTTTCGAGGGTCAAATACAACAAAATTGCCTTAGTATGACTTGGGAAAGTTTTGAGAGATTGGGGTAGATACAAGTCATAAATGGATTTGATCAAGAGACAATTTATAAAAGATATAGAAAACTAAACAATGACCACTAACTGTTCTAATTCAAATGTCTGGGAAACTGTCAAGAGCTTACTAAGGGTTAAATACAAACCAGAATGTCATGATATTTTGAGAGAATTGAAATATTGGCAGTTGCTAGGTTTTATGAGGATATACCTCATTAGATAACTTTTTGTAGATGATTAAGATTGAAGTGTGCATGATCTGACCTTGTGTCTTTTGGATGATGGGAGAAGCTCCAAGGGCTTACCGGTGGTCCAAATTAGATGAAAATGAGTTATTTGAGAGTATGAGCACAAAATGGTAATTTCTTAGCCTAAGATGTTTCACTGCGATAAGGCTTATAAATGATGGAGCGTACTGAAGAACATGAGATTGATAGTATGGAATTTAGACCCTCATAGTCCTGCTAATGCGTCCTGAAAAATTGGGGCTTGGCTGAAAAGATGTACTTGGTTAATTGGTTTTAAGTAGATTTTTCCCATGATTTAAGGTTGACATTGACTTTAGCGACCGATGTGTCAATGGGAGGCTACACAGAGGATATCTAACCACCTAGAGTTTAGGTTTAGTATTGGTGACCATGATTCGAGGAATGTCAGGTCTTAGCCTATTTTTCCTAAACCAAGGTAGCCTAGGGTTTTATTCTTTATTATGCTTTGATGAACTTACTTAGCTTCATTAATTAACCCAGATCAAATTTTGGGTGTTGACACCTAGGGGGTGTTGACACCTAGGACGATCTTAAACCCTGTTTTTACATCTTTTAGGGTTTATGTGACATAAGGAGAAGGAAAATTAATGAGAGGGAGGAAGTTTGGGGGAAAATATAAAAAACTCTTACTTTTCAAGAGCAAGGTGAGCCTCTGACGCTTACATCTATGTTTGTTTACTATATTTTTTTTCTTATTGGTTTATGAATTTTGACCATAAATCTATGGTTTAATCTTAGGATGAGATGGTGGTTAAAGTGGAAAGGAAGTCATACTTGAAGATCATATTGGCTAGAGGAAATATAAGCTTATAGTAAGTAATTATATGAGATTTACACAATTTTGTTTGTCATTTAGGTTCTTAGATGTCATGTATTTGTAAAGATTGTATGTATGAATGTTTTCTTACATGTTATAAAGCTCTCATGTTATGACCTTAGAAATTTTTACATATTGCTATGGTTTATTAAGAGGTTTTGCTAGTTCTTGCTAGGATCTTAGAAATCCCTAAATTATACTATGCAAAAAAGTGGTTTTACATATATCTTTACACACACACACACACGTGTGTGTGTGTGTGTGTGTGTATTTCCTTAAGGTATTGGATTCTATGAATTTCTAATATTAATGATTATTATTAGTGAATTAAAAACTTGATTTTCCATGAAGAGCATTAATACTTGTATTTTATTGGAGCACCTTTAAACATATTAGTGTAAAAATGATAGATTAATTGAATGCATATGTAAAAGATGGATGTGATGCATGTTGACTACTACTTGAATGATAAAAGCAAATTGCGCTATATAAATTGCTTACGGATTGTTATGAAATGACTCAATTGAGTTATGTTAGAAATAATAGATGTTTAGAAAACATGTGTAATAGAATTGTGATTTAGACTCCTATTTATGTTAAGTATATAATTTTGATGATGATTGAAAACATTAGAACATGTGAGTTTATATAATTTTCCTCATTGAACGAGTTACAAAATTATTTATTAATGTTGCATATATATATAATTATACTAGCAAGTGTATAGTATAAAGTTGGGTGCCTTTTAGATGGTGTTAGTGAATGTTTTTATTGATGGATTACTTCTTTATAATTATGTCAGTAAATGTATCATGTGATAATGTATACCTCTTGTATCATGATTAAATAATACAATATATAATGTTAAGATGAATTAAACAATAGCTAAGGATAAATGTTAAGATGTAAAGGCCTCACTATTACAAAAAAAGTAAAATATGTAAGATGATGGTAAATGTCCTGTCATTGGAGATACAACACAATGTGCAAATGAATGTTAACGTCATGCCATTGAGAATTCAATACAATGAGCAAATGAATGTCAAGGTCCTGCCATTGACGATTAAATACAACGTGCAAATGAATGTCAATGTCTTGTCACTGGGGATATAATACAATGTGTCAAATTGTAAGGGACTTGAAAGGCTCTATTATTAAGAAGTGAAACTTTGACAATAAGAAATTAAAAGTTCAAAAGATATGTAGAATAAATGAAAAGTTCATAAGATATGTAAAAGAAATGAAAAATCCATAATATATATAAGATAAGTGAAACTATGACAATAATAATTTAAATATTCATAAGATGGGTAAAAGAAGTGAAACTATAACAAATATAAAAGAAATGTTCATAAGATATGTAAGAGAAGTGAAACTATGATAAGAGGAGAAAAGAAAGTTATTCATAAAGAAAGAGTGTCAAGAAATGAAAGAGAATCACATCAACTTCATAAGTAAAGTAAAATTTACAAGTCATATAAAGAAATAAAATAAAATAAAAAGACAATGAATAAACACACTAAACCTCACAAGTAAAGAGAAGTTCATAAGTTATGTAAGAATAGAAAGTGTCATGAAATAAAATTAAAGTACATAGGCTACTAATAAAAAGACAAGTCATTAAGACAAGTATGTAAAGAAAATGTTAAGAAAATAACGCAAACAAAAAATCTTTAGAAGATAAAAGTTTATAAGCTATGTAAGAAAACAAAAAACTCCTATTGGGATATAATTCAATGATAAGGTAATAAATGATAAGTGTTAAATAAACACTAAAAGTGGTAAATAAATGTTAATAAAAGAACAATGGAAGCTAATAAGTGACAAATGAAACATGATGAATGATAGGTAAACTATTATAAGTGACAAGTAAATAATGAAAAAACTAATTAAACCCCTAATAAATAAAAAAGAAAAATAAACAAATAACCTAGTTAATGTAACTAGTGGATTAAGTAATGAATGACCTAAGTAAATTGAAAAAACAAAAGATTTTGACAAATAAGAGAGGAAATGAATTATGTTGAACAAGTAAGATGGTAAGTGTTATGAAAGTAATAATGTAAGCGAAAAACATTAAGGTAAGTTTATAATTGATGAATGTAAAAGTTGGATTTCATACATTTCATCATTTAAATATATTGTTATGTTTGTTAATTGTGAGAGAGTATTGTTTGTCTATCTTAAGATGATTTGTATATGTATATTCATGTTAGAAATGTATAGATTATGCATGTAGAATGATAGAAAATGCTTATTAAGAATTGCATTAAGTATCTTGCCTTGAATTTGATTTAAAAATGCTCATCATGTAATCGTATGCACATATTGCCATGTAAATATATTAGAAGAATGCTTTTGATTCATAAAATCATGTATATTACCATGTGTAGATCTCATAGGATGAACTGTGATGATGGATTGCATTGATCTTGTGACGTAATGTAATTAATGAATGTAGATATGCATATCTCTATATGTTGAAAATTGTTATGTATCGTATACGAAAGTATGCTAAGTATTTTTATAATAAAAGATTCGTACTCCACCATTCAGTTCTGTTGTGGGTTTTATATACTTACGAACCGTGGAACTCACAAATCTATACCATTTTTTATGTGAGATTTAGTACATGTGTGACACTTTGAGCAGTTAGAGTTTTGAAGACTTGTTAGTTTCAGATTTGCCTTAAACTTTACATTTCGTATTTGACTTTATTATTGGAATGCATTAAGTTTGAATTTTAGTTTTTAAGACTTGTAAGATTTATATTTTAAATTTTGCGATATAGGTTTTAGTTTTTATATTAAATGGGAGATTTGTAACATGGATGGTTAGAATGGTTACATGTATATGTTTTGATTTCATTGCACATTGAGGATTTTGATAAATGTATTATTCTTATCCCATTGTGCATGTTATGTTTAAAGTTTTAAGGTTAAGTTTCTAAGTAACCTATAGGTTAAAGTAAGTGAAAAAAATTTATAGTGAATGAAACATGGTTTCGATAGTAGCAATCCCAATTCACGCCTTCTTAAGGCTTTGAATTTAAGAGTATTATATTAGGATTCCTATACATTAGACCTCAGGGTCTAGACTTCCTTGACCCGAAAGAGAAGACTAGTGTCAAACTCCATCAATAAACCTGAGTTGGTGGTGATTCCCAAAGAATCCTGGCATGACCATTTATAGGATCACTCTTCACACATTGTACCCTTAGACACCTAGTTCGACCATGGCAAAGTTGAGGTGAGAGCCACAAGACATCGCAACAGTCCAGAGGGGGGTGCTAGCCTCCCCTGATGCCTACACCCATATAATAAAAAGAAATAGAAGTGACAATAGAATTAAAATGTTATTTATTAACTTAATAAGTAAACAGATATATCTATATTTATGTGAATAGTTTTGTTAGGGCACATAATTCTAACAACTTGTCATACATTCAAGGATAATGTGAGCTCTCTTTATTAAAAGAAATAGATCTAATGTATATTTATAGCTTTCCCATCAAATCCAAAGGAATACAATATTGTAAGGTTGTATGTAACTCAACCTACAATCCCCATAAACTCGATGTTCAATCATACAATTGGTGCCATGTCATCAATAGGTCCATATTCCTTTTGTGATAAATAGATAATTGTATGTAGGCAGTGTTTTTATTTATTTATTTGAAAGAGTTCGCCAAAGTTTTTTTTAGGATCATAGGAATGAGCATTACAAATATCATAAGATTTCCCTAATTTTGTTATATTGATAAGACAACAACAAAATATACATATTCATTTATTCAAGCCGAAACAATATTTGTCCAATTTTGGATGGTATCTCAAGATAATTCATATAAACCAAGGATCATTAATTCAAGATGAAATTCTATTACTATGTTTGCAACTTCCGGAAATATTTAGTTTATAACCTCCTAATTCTTCGTTGATAACAACTTAAAATTTGGATGAGATCTCAAGAAAATCTATATAAGTGTTTTTTTTTCACCCTACTAAGTTGGATCTCAAGAGTATTTTTTTTTTTAAGCTGGTTAAAATGATAACATTCCCACTACCAACTCTAAAATTCAAGCCTTTTGTAACCTAATTTTGTTTTATCTTGCATATAAAAGATCAAAGCCTATTAAAACCTTTTGAAACATATTTCATTATAGATAAAAATAAATTTCAAGAACGAATTTTCCATTTTATAATATTTGAATGAGATTTAAATGTTCACAATAAAAACATGAAATACTAAAAAAATGAATCATGGACATGAACCTTATGGGGAATTAAAAAAAAAAAGTTTCCAAACACACAAGAAAGCCCCTCAATGTGCAATTTACTAAATTATAATCTCTGGACATCACACATATGATG
>JAOXJP010225969.1:0-11576 GCA_025762735.1 Platanus orientalis | reverse complement strand
TATTATGTGCAGAATGAGATGTAGTATTACATATAAAAAAATTAGACAAAAAATTACTCATTTCATACAATTTTTTGAGTTTTTCAAAAAAAAAATCTCAAAAATTAAATTTTTTTTCATGAATGTGTAAATTTATCACAAATGTATAACATATAAAAAATTTATAAAGATTAGAGAAGAAATAGAAAAATATTTTTGTTGAGATTTAGAGTTTCGGGTTCGATCATTCGATTTGGTTCAAATCTACCTTATCAAACGAATTTGACTCAAGTGGAGTCATAGATTTAGGCAATGGAAACAAAATCAAACAAATTATTGTAACAAAAATGAGTTTTTATATGATTTTTTAAGTTTGCGATAAGACCTCCTTCCGGTTGCGATACGTGAAACGCAAGACACCCTATCTCACGTCTCTCTCTTCGATTTTAAAAGAAAAAACTGAAAAAATAGTGTCATGGACTCAATATTTAGAGTATCGTCTCGCAGATTTTGAATCATGTTTTTTGGTCATACTCCTTTTTAGTCTCAAAATAAGGAATTGACAAATGACCCCTCTTCACTAGGGATTTCAAATCAACAATAAATAGACTGTATTTTCCACTCTTGAATTTCACATTGGAATTCTACATTGGAATTGAAAATTTCATTTTCATCTTTTCCATTATGTATCCAAACAACAGAAAAGCCAATTCAATTCTGTCCCCCAAGTCAATTTCCACTCTCCAATTTCACAAATCCAAACACAACCTTAATCTATTTTAAGCTTGTTGCAGAGGATTTGCTCTCAATTGATGTAACGTCTCGGAAAACATAGCCTATGAGTTACCGATTGCCATCAAAATAAGTCCTCTGTAAACTAAAATTCGACAGAATATGAACAAATTTCTGTTTATAATGAACCATATGAGCCTCAAGAAGATACCTGCAGTAGCACAAGTGGGTCTATGCCATCGATTTCTGGAGGATGGTCTGGAAGGAGCTCGTCATGCGGGACCGTCAGGACATCATCAAAATAATTGACAGCATCAAGGCTACAATCAGCAGATGCCTCCACAAACCACACGCCTTCTCCAGTACAAGCAATCTGAAGCTCCCCTTGGCTCGATTCCTTCAGCCTCCCCGCAAGAGGATAGTAGGGAACCAGTGCCTTGGACAAGGCTTCCCTTATGACCTTAGCAGCTTCATGGCCATGCCTAAACACATGCAACGTTCTAGCGTTGCATCGTAGGACTGGCAGTCTATCGATGAACGAGAGTTCAAACATGCCGGAGGGTGTCTCCCCGGACGGCTGAACGACGCCTCGAGCTGTTCTGATCACAGAGAAATCCATGGTGGATGAAGAAGAGGTAGTGTGGGAAGTTATCAACAAAGCATACGTATATATAATTATCTGGTCTTGTTTAAACTAATAAACCATTCTATGGATAGTAATATAATACATATTAATATATGAAATACTTAGCTTAGAAGAGCATATTTGGTTCCTTGTTGTGTGCGAAGTTGGTCATCGCATACCATGTCTTTGCTTAGACTCTCATTCGACCAGGTACAACTACAATGGCTAATCTAATCAATTTTCTTATGGATAATGCAGAATTGTAGATTAGCTATATTATTAAGGTATTAATTATTATTAATATGTGTTTTAAATTTCTAAATAGATTAAGATATTAGTTAATCCTGAATCCATCTAATGTGTACCCACTCTAAGATGCTCGGATCAAATTTAGAACTACCACCATTGACGCTTTCAAAGAGGAAATTGTGCACTGTTATTGTTGAAAAACTAAGCATTTTTAATGACCTTTTACAATGGTCTATTCTATCACGTCTAATAAAAAGTACATCCACTCGAAGGCTAAGTAAGTCTTTTTTTTTTTTTTTGTTGTTCGTATGGCCATGGTCTACACCATGTTGACACCCACACAATGCAGGACCGGACTGAGCCAGTGAGAACCCGAACAGGTGACAGCACTGCGCACTGTTCACCCCCCACCTCTTTTCCAGGGATTTGACCCTGGGTCTTCCCTTGGGATGACTGATTGGCCTGTCGAATGGTTGGCCACGGCCTGGTATATTTGGCCTGTGATCTGTGGCAATGACAATGATTCTCACGTTCAGTGGTAGGACTGGCAATATACTGATGAGCAAGGTGATCGAGACGTGCCACCCAGAATATAAGAAAGATACAAAGAAAGATACTGAAGCACTTTTTTATTTTTTTTCTTGTTAAGATGCTGAAGCAATTTTTATTTTTTATTTTTGGTAATCCAAACATTCAAAACTGATAGAGTGCACGTAAGTCAAGAGAGTAGTTGTGGTATTGTTAGTGGGTGTAGATGACGTGTATGTAACTAAAGTGATGATGTGTATGTTATTGTCTCTCTCTATATATGAAATGAGGCACTGAAGAGGGGAGCCGGGAATGATTCCATTTGTTTGTTTCATTGTTTCTCTGTTCTTTTGGAACGTTTTTTTTATGTTTTATAAGTTTCCTTGTTCTGCAAGTTATCCTTGATCTCTTTTGTTCGTTGGTTCTCAATCTTTCTTTCAAAACTCATCTTTCTAATACAGTGGAATAGCAAGGAGAAGAACACGTCGTTCTCCTTTGTTGGGAAAAAACCCTAAACTTCACAAAAGAAAAGAAACTTGCTCTAAAACTTTTATTAATTAAGAAAACTAAATTGTATTGAAGGCTACAATGCTTTAAATAAAGAAAAGAAACCCTAATTTGTGTTAGACACGAAATTAGGCTAATTTGGTAAATTTTACAAAAAATAATAAAATCGAGATACTAACAAAATCAAATACTACTATCACTAAGAAACATCTCAGAACAAACGAGATCTTATTCTGACTTCTAAATAGAAAGTTATAGTGAAAAGGAAAGTTATTAAAAATAGCAAAAACGCTGATTTGGGGGCCTTAATGAATGAATTTATGCGAAAAGTGGCGGTGCTCATGGCAAAAAAATGAGTTTTGATCCTTGCGAAATTTCCCTTAAGCTCACCAAATTTCATGCAATTCCATTGTCGGGGCTCATGATTTCTACTAATGTCTTTTGCCCTTCTTGCGTGTAAGCTTCTGTCGGTCCCTCTCTTCAAGGAAAGCTTGTGTTGTCTATTCTACATCACTTTCTAAGATTGTCTTCATGGTAAGAGAGCTTCAAAGCTTGAGCTGTGATCTATTTGTCTCTTCCACTTCTTACTCTGTTAATTTTCTTGTCTAACGGTTTTAGATTTAAAATTCAAAGTTGATCTATCAAGTCTGAAATCTCTCAGATCTATGATTCAAAGCTTTATAAGTTCGTCTGAAAACTCTTCAATCTATGATTCAAATCTAAAATCTTGTGTTTTCTTGTCTGTGTAAAAGTTGATCTCAACAATGACTGGCATTACAGTAGCTACAACAAATGGTTTGGCCTTCGAATCGTCAAACAACTCCAGATTTGGTGATTCCTCCAGAATAAGTTTTTCTTCGTTTAATCTTGCGAAGTCTTTTGTTTCTAATGTCTCTTTTCTCATCACTATGAAACTGTCAACCGAGAGTTGTATTATATGGTGGTTGTAGTTTGTCACAGCCATAAAGGCTCATTGCCTCTATTTTCTGTTGGAAGATTCTTACATTCCTCCATCTAAAACTCGTCTAAGCACAACAGGGCTATTTGAACCTAATCCCCTGTTCACAGAATGGGAAATCCTGGACAAGCAATTATTGAGCTGCATTTTTGCATTACTAATTGAGCTGCTTGGAAAATTCTCGACAAGAAATTTTCTTCTCTTTCATGCTTTAATGTCCTGCAATTGAAGAGTAAACTCCAGACCTTGAAAAAAGGTAATTCACCTATGATTCACTATCTTCAAGATATAAAAAGAAATTAGTGATATCTTAGCTGTTGTATCTGCTCCTGTTGAGGAAGAAGACATTGTGCTTTTCACTCTTAATGGCCTTCCTCAAGAGTTCAACTCGTTTAAAACTGTTATTCGCACCATGCCTTCTAGGATTTCTGTCACAGAGCTTTAAGAACTCCTCTTAATTGAGGACCAACAAATAGAAGCCTTCAAGAGTTCTAGTGGCTTTATTCATGACAATAATTTTCCTATAGCAGCATTTCAAGTTGTTCACAATGATGATGAGAAGTTTAAGGAGCCTTCTAAAGGTGCTCGTTCCAAAGGACGTGGCCATGGACATCGCCCCAAATTGTTCTGTCAACTTTGCAAACGGCAAGGGCATTCAACGTATGATTGTTATTTTCGTATGGACTCAAGTTTTCAGCATCCCAACACAGGCTACACTCCAAGATCAGGGGGTTTTCATCTACATTATGTTGTTCCTGCTACACAATCTACATTTTATTACGTTTCGGCATCTTCCAAATCCAAGTTGGTACTTGGACAGTAGAGCCAACAATCACATTACGTCGGATTTGGTGAATCTCTCGTTGCATTCTCCATATGGTGGATCTGCTCAAGTTACAGTAGGAAATGGGTAACAACTTCCGATTCAACACTCTAGTTCTACTACTATCCATACATCCTTATCTCAACTAAAATTAGAGAATGTTCTTCATGTGCCCAAACTTTCTGCTAATCTTCTATCTGTGCATAAATTGTCAAAAGATAATAATTGTGAAATTATTTTTGACAATGAATGCGTCACCATTTAGGTCCGAAAATTGAAGAGGGTGATGTTTAAAGGGTTATGTAGAGATTGGATGTATCAACTCAAGCCATTATTACGTTCAAAGATCCTATGTCCAACAATGTTTACAGCTGCAAAACAAATGTCTTATCTCTGGCATTAGCGGTTGGGCCATCCAACGTCTTCTATTTAGAATATAGTACTTCAATCATTAAATTTGCCTACTGTTTGTTCTCAAGACTGTGTTTTTTGTAATGTTTCTAAGGCACACAAGCTTCGCTTACCTCTGTCTGTAACATCTTCAAAATTTCCTCTACAATTTTTACACATGGATTTGTGGGGACCTGCAAACACATTAACTCCCTCTTATTTTTCATTCTTTATTTTATTGATGATTACAATAGATTTTCTTGGTTGCTTTTATTACAAAGAAAATTTGATGTGCTTACCGTTTTTACGAATTTGAAGCTGCAAGTTGAGAATCTTTTATCTACTAAGATCAAGCTAGTTCGTACAGATGGCAATGGGGAATTCGTGAACACTAGTTTTCGTAATTTTTTTTTAACTAATGGAATTACTCATCAAATTGTATGTCCCTACACTCCAGCCCAAAATGGGATTATGGAACGAAAGAATCGACATGTCGTCGAAACCATAGTTACTTTACTTCATACGACATTTTTGCCACTTAAATTCTGGGGTGAAGCTGCTTTAACAGCGGTTTATTTGATAAACTGAATACCTAGTTCTGTTTTACAAGGTCACTCTCCTTACTTCCTTTTGTTTAAGCAACACCCAAACTATAGCTTTCTTCGGGTGTTTGGCTGTGCGTGCTACTTATGGACACGTCCATATTCTACGAGCAAGCTTGAACCAAGGTCTGTGAGATGCATATTTTTGGGATATTCCACAACTACAAATGACTACAAATGAAAATAGGTGCTTTGATCCTCTGACAAGTAAGGTCTACACAAGCTGTTTTATTCAGTTTCATGAGACTGATTTTCCATTCGCCACAAATCTTCGTTCCAATCACCAACCATGCGGGTTTACCGATTTTGGGGCTGGATCCTTTGTCGAAGTTTCCTGGTTTATTTGTTCACGCTCCACAATCTACAGCTTCTAGCGTTCACAACCAGTTTAATTTGGGTCATATGGGGCATCTTTCTCTTGGTTACGGTCTCAACCCTTCAATTTCTATCTTTCAAAAGACTCAGTAATGAAGTCAAATTGTTCAGATAGTGCATCAGGTCATAACTCTTCATTACAGTCTTCAGATTGGTATATACTTCAACCATCTTCTACACACATGCATAATGGAGGTCTTTTAAATGCTTCTCTTCAGCCATCTGATGTGCCTCTTCAATTTGACCCATGTGAGTTATCTCCTATGCCTTCTTTACCTAAACATCATCCATTTGAACAGGATTCTCGTCCTAGAATTTTAAGTTCTATAGTTGTCATTGAGGCGTTCAATTCTTTTGCAGATCAACATCCGATGCTCACTAGCTCCAAGCTTAGTATTACAAAGCTTAAGAAGATTATGTCTCTTCATGTTCAATCCACATTTGATGCTGAACCAAATTGTTATAGAGCAGCAGCTAAATCAGTTGAGTGGTGTCAGGCCATGAATGAGGAGTATCAAGCCCTTCTTAAACAGGGTACTTGGGTTCTTGTCCCTCCTTCATCTGATAAAAGAATACTTGGCAGCAAATGGATTTTTCGCCTGAAACGTGATTCAAAGGGCAATGTTGTTAGGCACAAGGCGCGTCTTGTCGCCAATGGCTACCATCAAAAGCCTGGACTTGATTTTGAAGATACTTTCAACTTGGTTATAAAGATGATTACTGTTCGTCTAGTTATTTCTCTAGCATTACACTTTTCTTCGCCAATCCATCAATTAGATGTCAAAAACGCATTCTTACATGGCCATATTTTTGAAGATATTCACATGGCTCAACCGCAAGGTTTTATAAGCTCTCAGTTTCCTGACTATGTTTGTAGTTTGAAAAAGGCCATTTATAGTTTGCAATAGACCCCTTGTGCTTGGTACACCCGATTATCTCAGCTTTTGCTTTCTTAGACGTTTGCAATGAGTTGGTGTGACAACTCTATGTTTGTTCGACATTTTCTCAGTTCCATTGTTATAATCCTTATATATGTTGATGATATTTTGGTGACTGGCAATGACGGTGAGTTTATTAAAAGTCTTACTCATGAGCTTAACAATCACTTTGCTATGCGGTTGCTACGACCGCTAAAGCAATTTCTTGGCATAGATGTGACCTACACTTCATTTGGTATCACCCTTTCACAACAGGGCTAGCTATATTCTCAAGCTTTTGAAAAAGGTTGGCATGTCTTCAGCAAAGTCTAGCTCTACACTCATGGCATCTAAGAAATATCTATTGCGTGATAACTTAGAATATAGTGATCTTTACTTTTACAGGAGTTTAGTCGGCGCACTTCAGTATATTACTATCACCCGACCTGATCTCACCTTTGCTGTGAATATGGCTTGTTAGCATATGCATAAGCCACACTTATCTCATGTTCAAGCCTTGAAATGGATTCTTCGATATCTCGCTGGTTCTGCTAATCTCAGCCTACATTATACCAAAAGCTCTTTACATCTTCAAGGCTATAGTGATGGTGACTGTGTAGGAGATGTCTCAGATCGTAAGTCTACCTCTGGATATTGCATGTATATGGGTAACAATCCGATTATGTGGTCATCCCGTAAACAGTTGACTATCTCCTGTTCATCGACTAAAGTTGAGTATAGAGTATTGGCATCGAAAACTGCTGAATTTTGTTGGATTCGTATGCTATTTACTGAGCTACACTTACCATTGTCAAGCACACCAGTTATTTGGTGCGATAATAAGTCTGTCATCTCCCTTGCGTCATTTCTTGTGTTTCATGCATGCACGAAACATATTGAAATTGACTTCCATTTCATTCGGGAGAAATTACTTTAGAAGCTCTTATCTATGCGATATGTTCCGACTGAGTTTCAACAAGTTGATATACTTACTAAAGCTCTATCTCTACCTAAGTTTTTGAGTTTTAGAGCCAAGTTTCGGCTTAAACCCCTCCTCAACTTGAAGGGAGATGATAGAGTGCATGTAAATCAAGAGAGTAGTCATGGTATTGTTAGTGGGTGTAGCTGATGTGTATGTAACTAAAGTGATGATGTGTATGTTATTGTTTCTCTCTCTATATATATATGAAATGAGACACCAAAGAGGGGAGTCGGGAATGATTCCATTTGTTTCTTTCATTCTTTCTCTGTTATTCTGGAACTTTCTTTTCGAGTTTTGTAAGTTTCCTTGTTCTGCAAGTTATCCTTGATCTCTCTTTATTCATTGGTTCTCAATCTTTCTTTCGAAACTCATCATTCTGACATTATCTTCAAAAACAACCCAAGAAGGATGATACTTTACTCATAGATCAAAATCTTCTCTAGTCGTGGAGGTGTGTGTGCAAGATCTCTATCTCAGCATTTTAGACAGAGGTCCCAAGCCTAGCAAAGTAATGGACTGTTATGTTTATGTGATGTTGTTAAACAATTGCAAGAAATCAAACTTAAAACAATTGAATTGATTAATAAAACAAATAATGATAGAACAAATTCAAATAGCAAACTAATAAACAATTATTATAGACAATTAATTTCTAGTGCAAGAAATAGAAGATGCTAAGTTTCTATCTTATGTTGCAAAGAATTAAGCAAATCTATTGTGGAGAATTTAAATAATTGAAAACAAAACTCTTGAAAATGAAATTAGAAAAAGCTTATCAATTTAGCGTCGAGGCATGTCCAAATACATTGTTCTAAATGGTATTCGTCTCGCTCCAATCAGCACGGTAGGATATAGTAGACAACCGTCTCAAGATTCTATGACACAAGCTTCTCTAACCCGCATAATTTAAGAAGTACTCCAATGAATAGCAATGGGTGTGGTTTAAACTTGACTAAATACAATTCGAGAACTCTTGATCTCGGTTACATAACAATACCAAAACGATTTGCAAAGAAAACAAGAGAGAGTTTTTCATAGTGTTTTAATGTGAAAACCTTGTCTTTTATTTATAGATTATGAAAGGTCACTTTGGAAATGTGTTTACAAACATTTAGACCCCTTTTAGTCATGAAAAGTCACACATAAATGTTTAAAGATGCATCTTGTGCTTCTATACAAGTTCATAGAGAAATTTTACCATTACAGATATCTAAAGTGATCGAACAAGAGTTTGAGCACTTAAAGTAGTATAGCTCGAGCAATCAAACTTAGTTCGAGCACCCGAACTAACTTATCGACTGCTCGAATTGTCGTATTTTGAATCTCTTCAAAATGCAACATTTGAGAGTTAAGAGACTTCATCAATTGTCTAGATTGACCAGTAAAATAAAAAATAACTTTTAAACAATCTCTTTAGATAGCAATTTTGGAGATTCCTTAAGTTTTTTTGTTAATTGAAGCCCTAGACGCATAGCCTCACATTCAGCTATGGGTTAGAGCCAAAAGGATTCTCTCTTAAGTGGGGTGGTCTTCCGACAGTTCCAGACGCACATGTACCCTCAAAAAGGTGTTTGTCACTTTTTTGGAATTTGTTTGAGTCTAGACTATTGCCGACCGTCCACCCATACGAGAGTATCCTAATTGGTTAAAGATATGCTTTCTTTTGGAGCCGTATCCTCTACGCCACCTTATGGTGCCATGGTAAGCCGTATCCTTTGGGTCTGTGGCCCACCGTGACACACCGCGCAGAGGATACGAGTCCCTTTCTTTCCATCTAGCTACATCAACCTTTTCTTTTTGCCATTACTAATGATCGCTCCCAACCCTGCTGCATTTAGATATTTTTTTGGGTCAATTCTTATCAAATTGACCTACAAAAAAGATTTAGGGTTTATAATTTTTTGGTTAAAGAAAGATATTAAGACCTGGACTTTTTGTCCATATGTTCTGCGTTCCTAACTGGAAGCCAAACCTCTACTACATGATTGCAACACAGTGTATGACCAATGGGTTGCAGATTGGATGGTTGTCATGACAAGGTTAGCTTGGTGGGATTGTTTCAACCTTTGGATCTATTTTGCCCTTTTTTTGGTCTTAGCTAAGAGAAAACAAGGCATATGGTACATAGTAAAACTCTTTTTACACCAACTCTAGTGGGCCTAGAGATTCCCATGAAAATTGGAGATGAATTGTGAGTTCGACTTATCTCCAGTAGGACTGGAAAATTATCACACAAATACCAATAAGTGAGACATAGTGCATGACAAAAGGATGTTTCAGTAAATACACAGGGGTTAGAAAGGTCTTTTGATAAATATGCATATATCAGAATTCTTCTTTGTAGGCATATACCAATACTGTATTTTTTAATCTGTTACCATCCTCATTATATCTCTGCAGCCCCACTGGAGATATTGTTCCTACTCAATGGATTAAGGGTTTGGTAGAAGTCAAGAATAAAGCTTCCTTGAGGATTAGGTATAACAACTTAGAGAGTGGCTAAAGTTGGAATGACATCAGAGCCAACATATCAGTGCCAAAAAGTGAAAAAAAAATACCCCAAAAAAGTCTATATCACTTTTTCAGCACTGATGTGTCAGCCCTAATGTCATTCCAACTTTAGGCACCTTCTTAGTTGCTGTACCTAATCCTAACTCAAGGACAAGGTATCCTACTTTACAACCTCCCCCCTCCCTTCCCTCCAAAAAGGGTATTCTAATAAAATAGAATATATATATATATATTGGATGAGAAAAAGGAGCAAATAACTGAAAGGGAAAATTGCACAGATTTCATACAAACAAATGTTCGGTGACGAAAAATTGTTTGACCCTATGTGACCATCTTACCGGCTGACCCGCGGTGTATAGGGTCAAAAGTGTTAAAACAAGTAGTCATTTAGAAATGAAGGTGCCCAAAAAGAGGCACCAAATTCAAAAACATGTTATGTGTCTTCTGTAGTGTGGTCACATAGAGTCATAGACAATTTTGGTCACAGAAAGAACATTGTTGCTTGATTGCATAATAGGTAGTAGATCAGTCCGTTTGCAAGTGCAATTGCCAGTTCTACACATCGGGATCAGTTTATGAGTGCTTCCTTTAACTAACGCTAACCGCCGCACACTTTTAGGGGGCGGACACAACAGCATTGAAAAGTGATTTACACTTTTTTGGGAGGCGCATATTCATTTTTCAATGCTGATGTGCCCCTGCCTGACAGGGAAAGGAGGTTAGCGTTAGTTAAGGGAAGCGTTTTTTATCCTCTTTGAAGAAAACGACATGCCAACCAATTTGTCATCTGCTCAACCTAAAAGGATTTGTGAATGTAGTAGTATCATATGCTAGAACATTTAGAAATAAAGGAATATCAATGTTTTTGAAGGGAAAGAAATTGATTTTATCGAATGCTTGCAGATTAGTGAGAGAGCTGTCAACTCTGAATCCTCCTCAAACTGAAGACGAGAACAGTAGCAAAACTTGAGAGCTTCCATGAGCAGATCTTCTAAAGATTAATTTTTAGTAGTGTTATTTCTACACAATGGAAGTTGTTTTACCCAATGCAAGGGAAGAATTGATTACAATTAGAGTGGAAAGGAAAGACTTGGGATTTTCATTACTAGTAGAAAGTGATAGCAGTGAGAATAAATGAATCGGAAAAGGAAATTCTGTCTTGGATTTGGTGTCCAGGACACCAGGGGACGTCATATGGAAAAGATGGGTGAGTGATGAATTTTTTGAACATGAAATATGCATTTTATTCCATATGATGGTCCCTGGTGACCTGGACACCATCTGAGACACCAAATCCTGGACAGAACATCCTTTCCGTAAAGGAATTAGTTGTGGAAGGTGGCTTTAAGGAGGTGATCAAGTGCTTGGACGGAAACTTGGAATATTGTCTTGCTGAAG
>JAOXJP010225968.1:0-11576 GCA_025762735.1 Platanus orientalis | reverse complement strand
CTAACTCCCTTATCATTTTCTTTAGTTCTTTATTTTCATTTAAGAGATTAGAATTTTTCTTAACTCAACCTTCTCAACTAGGCATTTAGATTGATTTTCATCAATGTTATGAAGTTTTAGTTCCAAAGAATTTATCTTTCATTTTAATTCTTTTTCTAAGTCTTTTAAATTTTCATTTTCTTGAGCTAGATTTGTGGTCTTCTTCTTAAATGCCTTGGCGGTGTTGGATAATTCCATATATTTTATATAGAGTTCGTTGAAGGCTTCTTGGATTTTTTTTTCATCCTCACCTTCTACTTTATCACTTCTGGATTCACTTTCATCGAGTGAATCCTTAAACGTACTTTGGACCCTAGTGAATTGTTTTCCTCACTAAGTGACATTTCATCTCTTGATGAACTTGAGACACTTTCGTGGATCTTCTTAATAAGATCTCATGCTTTTTTAGTGGTTTCCAACATGCCTATTCTACAGAGATTATTTGAACTCAGGGCACGATGTAGAACACTTAGTGCTTTGTGGTTCACTTCATAAGCCTCTAGTTTAGACCCTACCCACTCACTTGGGTGTGTGGAAGGTTTGGTGTAGCCTTCCACTACTGAGCCCAAAACTCTATGGACCAGGGATTTTAGGAAGATGGTCATATGAGCTTTCTAATAGATGTAGTCCATCCCATTGAAGTAGGGAGGAGTAGAGATTGACAAACCTTCCTTCCTGGACATTTTAGTGTTTTTCAGGATGCTTCTAGGATTTCTTTAATGGATCTTCCTCTAGGAATTTTGATCTTTCCACTTTGGTGGTTAGACCATTTATAAGCAGTCTTGCTTTGATACTAATTGAAATTCCAATATTGATCCTAAAGGGGGGAGGTGAATTGGATGTTTTAAAATTTTCTTTAAATTACCCTAAATTCAATTGTTTGTTTAATTAATTAATTTGTTCCTAGTGTTTGATTACAATTGAATTATACACATGAATATGAATATGTTCAATTGTTTTGCATGTGAGATTATATCAACATATGCGCTTGACAATATGAATGACAAATATGAAGATAAACCACAAGAAATCATAATATACACAAGATGTACAATGGTTCGGCACAACGGCCTACATCCACTCTCAAAAGTTCACCACTAGCTATCTAATTTTATTAAGATTGAAAATACTACAATCAAGGCTAAAATTAAACAAAAAGCCTAGTCTACTTGCCAAGCAAGTTACATCTAGTGTCTTCGGCGGGCGTGGTCTATGGTCTACTCTTCTGGTGTCTCTGGCGGAAGAGCTAAGGGTCTACACTAGCGGTGTCTTCGGTGGTAGTGCCAATTCTCTTGGTGTCTCTGGTGGGAGAGGTCTCAATAATTCAATTAAAAGTTAAAGACAAGAATTACCTCTAGAAGGTTGGTGTTACTTTGTACACAAGATGGGGTAGCTCCTCCTTAAGCAAGATGTGACTATTGCTCCCCAAATCTTTCTTGATGGCTCTTCAAGCTTGTAAAGCCAATTCCAGTGGGTTACACCTCCTTAAGCAAGATGTGACACACACTCCCATACTTTCTTCACTTGGGTTTTCTTTTGGACAACCCTTTGTATTCTACCTCCAAAGGATGCGCCTTAGCAAGACTAGAGAGGTGGAAATGGAATGATCTTTGGGTATAGATTTTCCTATCTAGGTATGTAAAGAGATTTCCCAAGAGTTAAAGAAGCTAATCTCTCATAATTTTCCCAAAACAAGAGCATGATAGATTAGATTTTGTTCATGACCATTACTTGCTCTTTGGAGCTTAATCCTATTTATAATGGACAAAAATGACTCGTGTCCATAAGATTAGAACATCTCCAATGGTCAAACAACATAGGCCATTGATTTAAAACAATTTTTTAAAGTTTTGATCATTATATAGTGTTTTCACTACTTTAGATCGATCTTGGATTGATCCAAATACAAAAACACTTAGAACCTACAAGCTAAGAGTTTGGATCAATCCTGGATCAATCCAAATGCCCTGTAAAGCCTCCAAAAAAATTGGAACAAATATAGAGACCTTGGGATCATCCCTCCATGGTCCGAGAAAGTCCGTAGACCTTTGGAACTCCTCTTTGGACCCTTGATTCACCTTAACTACATCACTTTACTTGATTTACCTTGTGTGAACTTGGAGTGAGTTGTGAATCCTTCGGGATGACTTGTATGCTCCCGGTTTGCTTTCCTTGAGGTCTTCTTGGTGGTTGATGATGATCTTCATAATGCTTTGAGACCAAGAACTTCCTAGACTCTAACATGACACCATTCATGTCCTAGTCTATACAATACATGTATTTTAGAGTTCATGGAATTTACCACATTACTTTTACAGATATCATCTTTTGGTCAATGTGTAAGGAATTATCACATGGATTTTCTCATACAATGAATTCCAAATTCGAAATGATTATGGAAGGAGAATTGTGATTTTTCCTCAGGTTATAGATCAAGCAAACTTCAGATGAAATATTTTTGAATCCATCCAAATTTGCAAAGGATCTGGTATCCAAGTTTGGACTTTCGGAGTTTAAACCATTGGACACTCTTATTAGTACTAGTGAGAAAATAACAAAGGATATCGATAGAGTCGACATTAATTCCACCGAATATAGAAGTATTATAGGGAGTCTACTATATCTGACAGCAAACAGACCTAGCGTTATTTTTAATGTAGGTGCCTGTGCAAGGTATCAGGAAACACCAAAGGAATCTCATCTGAAAGTGGCCAAGAGAATCATTTGATATGTCTATGGGATAATTAACTTTGGTCTCTAGTATCCATTTGATACCACTCTAGTATTAGCTGGATTTTTAGATGCTAATTGGGCAGACAATGTTGACGATCGTAAAAGCACGAGTGGTGGATGCTTTTACGTAGGCAATTGTCTAGTCTTATGGTACAATCACAAGCAAAATTCCATATCACTGTCAACTGTTGAGGTTCAATATATTTCCACTGGAAGTGGATACACGCAACTGCTATGGATGATGCAGATGCTCATAGACTATGAGTTGCCACAAACTACGACGAACTTGTTCATCAATAATTCATGTGCTATCCAAATTTCCAGGAATTCGGTGCAACACTCTAGAACTAAACATATAGATATTTGACACCATTTCATTCATGACTTGGTTAAAGAAAAGACAATATCTCTAGAGTATGTTTCGACTAAAGATCAATTAGTAGATATCCTCACAAAGGCATTAGACTTGAAAAGATTCGAATATCTTCATGGATCGATGAGAATGTGTTCTATTTGAATACATTCATAAATTACCCTAAAAATAAGTTAGAAATACTCATTAGGGGTAATAAGGGAGAAGCCGAGCAAAAACCATGGAAATCTAGGATTTTTCTCAAAAGGATTCCATTTTGGATCGATCCAAACTAGCAGAGCCACCAGAATATGAAATGGTTTTTTAGTTTTATAAAGGGGCAAAGCCCTCAGTTCAATCTTAGATCAAACTAGGATCAAACCAAGGCCATTTTCCCTCTCCCCTCTCTCCATTCTTTCCAGATTTTTTGAATCTCTAAAGCCAAAATCATGTTGAAGCGAGATTTAGGAAAATGCCCAATGAGAGAAAATGAGCAACCAAAGCGACCCAGAACCTCTTCTATGAACTACTGAGCTTTGAGAAACTCCATGGCCTTCCACAACTATACCCACATCTTTTCTAAGAAGCAGATCTTCATAGAGAGGTATGTGAAGAAAACCACACTCCGTTATTTCACCATGGGCACACAAATTCCCAACGACAGTTGGATATAGTTGACCATGATACAAGGGAATGTACAATAAGAGGCGGTGAGAATCTTCTACGACAACATTCACTCTCTCAACTACACTCAATTGTCATTTGAGACTAAGGTGTACGAGGTTCGGATGCTCATAAACTCAGACCGTATATCACTTCTTTTAGGGATTGTTGGCCCTGTATCTGATCCAGTTATCTTTCCCAATGTTTAGATTGACAAAACGCACACTTTTGAGCTATTCGAGAAAGAAGGCACAACCTAGTTCTGAAAGCTTCTCACCGACAAGTGCGACATGGTGCCGAGGGTACTAAACATCATTCTCATGCACAACCTTCTCCCGACCACCAACAAGACCAACATGATCGACAACATGGTCCACTGAGTTGCCAGCTTGATGGAGGGCAAGTCCATAGATGTCCCTGCCATCATGTGCTACATGATGCTATAGGTGTCATTAGACAGAGGCTCCAAGCGGGTTCTGCCATATGGGGTGATAATCACCCAAATGATGGAGCAATGTAAAGTCACTTTTCCACGTGATGTAGTGGTCCTTCCATAAGGACTTCCTATCGATGATGGCACAGTCCATCAGATAGAAGGAGTACTGAAGAGGAGAACTGAGCCACAGGCAGCTCAGGTAGCTAGAGAGGCATCTCAGCCTGTCCTGGCCCCTATTCCCATTCCTAAACCAGCAGAGGTTCCTCCACTATCTCCAAAGACCATAGTTACTGCTACTGCTCCTCCAGCTCTTGTCACCACAACATCTACTTCAACCCCAGCTCCAACTATTCCACTAGCACTCTCAGCACTGATTCGAGATTATTAGTGATTGAATGAATGACAAGTGTTAATGTCATGTGCCACAATTCATGGCCCTTCTGGTATGGGTTTTAGGGCACGACAGAGTTGGTATTAAAGCTCAAGGTTTGAGGTTTTATAAACTTATATGATTGAACTCTAAAATCTAGATTTAGAAAACAAGCACATAAGGTCTAGACACAATCAAAATTAGAAAAATCATAGGAAAAGAACATCAAAACATTAGAATGAGAACTTAGAAAATACATTAGAATTTAAAGTAATATGATATGATCTGGTTTTGGTAGTGTTTGACATAATTGAGGATGATTTGATTATTTTAGAAGTCAGATATTTAGTTTATTTGATTATTTTAAGGAAAAGATGTTATCTCAAATTGGTTTAGAGATTCTATAGACAACTAGAACCTAGGATTTAAGTGTGAATTTTAGGTTATGAGTTCAGAAGATGTAGAGAATTGAAACATAAAGATCTAGGGAAATAGTGAATAGATTACAATTGATTTGATTTTTGGAAGATCAAATCACAAAATTGATTGATGCTACACCAACACCATTAGAGTACAAATTAGTTGTATTGATTTTGATTGGTAAGACTATGATTGTTGAGCTAATATACAAGTCATGTGTAATCAAGATTGGGAAAGTCGAGCTATTGGCAGACTTGATTTTATTGGACCTACAGGACTTTAATGTCATCTTAGGCATGGATTGGTTAGTCACCTATCATGCTAAGGTGGGTTGTTATAGCAAGGAGGTGACCATTAGTATCCCCAATCAGCTTAAGTTTGTTTTCAAGGGTATACAAAGTTTCCCTAAGATTATTTCTGCCCTGTGAGTAGAAAGATTATTGCAAAAAGGTGGGCTAGAGTACCTAGCTTACATTATAAATGATAAAAAAGATGGAGTGCATATTGGAGACAAAGTCGTTGTCAGAGATTTCAGTGATTTGTTTCCAGATAATCTTCTTATCTTACCTCTTGATAGGGAGATTGAGCTTACAATTGAGTTAGTGCAAGGCACTAAGCCTATTTCTATGGCACCATACCATATGGTTCCAATTGAATTGAATGAGCTTAAGATGCAGTTACATGATTTGATAGATAGAGGTTTCGTCCGCCCTAGTATTTTCCCTTGAAGAAAACCTATATAATTTGTGAAAAAGAAATATGGAACCATGAGGCTTTGCATTGATTATAGGCAGTTGAACAAGATAACAATGAAAAACAAGTATCCTTTACCAATGATAGATGATCTCTTTGATCAACTACAAGGTGACAAAGTCTTTTCCAAGATTGACCTTAGATCCGAATACTACCAACTTCGGATTAAGAATGAGGATATACCTAAGACTGCCTTCCATACTAAGTATGAACATTATGAGTTCCTAATCATGTCTTTTGGACTGACAAATGCACCTACAACATTTATGGACCTTATGAATAGGGTATTTAGACTTTATCTGGATTAGTTTATCATTGTATTCATTAATGATATTCTGATTTATTCAAAGAGTTCAGAAGAACATGTAAAACACTTAAAGATTACACTACAGACTTTGAAAGGCCATAAACTTTATGCTAAATTCAATAAGTGTGAGTTTTGGTTAGACAAAGTGGTTTTCTTGGAACATGTGATTTCAAAGGATGAAATTTATGTAAATCCCAAGAAGATTGAGGTAGTGGTAAGTTGGCTTAGACCTATGAATGTGACTAAGATTCGTAGCTTTCTAGGATTGGTTGGATACTATAGGAGATTTATAGGATTGGTTGGATACTATAGGAGATTTATTAAGGTATTCTCCAGCATTACGGGTCTTTTAACAAAGCTGACACAAAATAATGCTAAGTTCAACTGGAATGAGGCATGTGAGGACAATCTTCAAGAACTAAAGGATCGTTTGGTTTCTACACCGGTCCTTACATTACCATCCAACATATGAGGAAAATATGTGATCTATAGTGATGCATTGAGAAAAAGTTTGGATTGTGTTTTAATGTAAGAAGGGAAAGTCATCGCCATGCATGTAGACAACTTAAGCCCTATGAGCAAAATTACCTAACACATGATTTGAAATTAGTTGTTATGTTTTTTGTATTGAAGATATAGAGGCATTACTTATATGAAAAACCTCATGAGATCTATATGGATCACAAGAATTTGAAATATCTACTTCCACAAAAAGATTTGAATTTGAGGCAAAGAAGATGGCTTGAGTTAATTAAGGATTATGATTGCTTTCACTAGGAAAAGCCAATGTGGTAGCTGATGCTTTGAGTTGAAAATCTTCTAGAAATTTGGCATATATTATGGCACACCTTAGACTACAACCGGTGTTGAATGACAAGATCAAGGTAGCTCAGAGTTTCGATATTTAGATTTAGAAAATAATAGAAGATGTCAAGAAATGATTGAAAACAGACTTTGTAATTAAAGGAGATGATTCGTTATGATATAGCAAGAGGTTGTGTGTGCTTAATGACCCGGAACTTAAAAGAGAAATTATGGAAGAGGCACATAGAACATCATACTCAGTTCGTTCAGGGAGTACAAAGATGTACAAGGACTTAAAAAAGTATTATTGGTGGAATAACATGAAGTAGGAAATTGCGAATTTTGTGTCCAAATATTTGACTTGTCAGCTTGTAAAAGCTGAACACCGAAAGCCAGCAGGATTATTATAGCCATTAAAAATTTCTGAATGGAAGTAGGAACACATATCTATAGACTTTGTTAGTGGACTGCCTAAGACTTGGAAGGGATTTGATTATGTTTGGGTTGTTGTAAACTGACTGACTAAGTCTGTTCATTTCTTACCCGTTCGAGTAAATTACTCACTCGACAATGAGATTATAAAGCTACATGGTATTCTAGTTGGAATAGTTTTAGATTGTGATTTGTGATTCACTTCAAGATTCTGAAATAGTTTATAGTAAGCCTTAGGAACAAAACTAAATATTAGTATGGATTTTCATCCGCCGTCAGATGGATAGTCAAAAAGGACCATACAGACTTTAGAGGATATGTTGAGAGCTTGTGTGATTGATTTAAAGGCAAGTTGGGATGATCACTTACCATTAATCAAATTTTCTTACAACAACAGTTACCAAGCTAGTTTAGAAATGACACCTTTTAAAACCTTATATGGAAGAAGGTGTAGAACACTCATATGTTGGGAAGAGGTTGGTGAGAGAAGGTTACTTGGGCTTGAATTAGTTCAGGTGACAACCGAGAAGATCAGAGTCATTCAATAAAGATTGTTTGCTGCTCAAAGCAAGCAAAATAGTTATGTTGATCAAAGAAAGGAACTTGAATTTTAGATTGGAGAGCATATATTTTTGAAGGTGTCACCATTAAAGAGAATAATGAGATTCGAAAAGAAAGGAAAACTTAGTCCTAAATTTATTGAACCATTTGAATTTTTAAAGAAGATGGGTGATGTTGCATATGAACTAGTCCTATCGCCAGATTTGTCACACGTCCACAATGTGTTTCATGTATCCATGTTGAAGAAGTACATGTGCGATCCATCTCATGTGTTAGAATTTAAACCACATCAAATTAAGGAAGATTTATCGTATAATGAGCAACGAGAAGGAACAAGTTCTTCACTTTAAGGTGATTCCATATGTGAAGGTGCTATGGAAGAATCATTCCATAAAATAAGCAACTTGGGAAGGTGAAGACAAGATGAAGGAGAAGTATCTGCACTTGTTTCGCACTCAAGATATGTCAAATTCAGAGATTGAATTTATTTTAAGGGAGTGAGAGTATAACACTCCGCACCATAGCGCACATATTACTGTACACGTGTCATACTTAGACTACTTACACATGTTAAATAAGTTTTATATACACATAGGAAGACTTAATTGCAAATATGTTGATCTGAACATTGACACAACTTTATAAAGGAACCAATGAAAATGTAGAAAGAATATGTGAGTGAAACTTATACCTTTGGATAAGCGTGAAAGTCTAGAGTCCAACAAAACAAATGACAAAGAAATAGATCCCAAACGATAAAGTTATAGGGGAAAGAGCAAGAAGGGATCAAAGCAAAAATAAAATAAAATTGCAAGTCGATCGATCGGAGGACCTCCGATTAAACATAGGAAGGGGATAAATTGGCAAACGGGTGGATAGATCGCCTTATGTAGCCCAATCGATCACCTAGCGCAAACATGCTTATAAAAATTTGATTTTTTGAGGTTTTTCGAATTGAAAACTCCCATACAACACGTGGGGTCCTCTTTGAGCCTATATATTGGTCATGTTTCGACCTAAAGAGACCTACAAACCCTAGATGAGAGATCTAAAGTAAGAGAAAGAGGAAAATGAAGAAAAGAAAAGAGAAAAGCAAGGGTTTTCTAGAGAACAAAGCTATGAACGATTTTGCATCAATCAAGAGGTAGGAGATATTAAACTAATTCTATTTTTCACTCTATTAGGATCATAGAAGTGCCTTACTCTTCTTTTGCAAAGTTATACTCTAGTATTTGAATGGATTTCTAGCCATTCTTCACTAGTTTTGATTCATTTTGAAAGAGAAAATTGGTTTTGTAGGGGGCACTAAACTAACTTCGTTTTTTTTTCTTAGGTTCTTAGAATTGAACTAAACTAATTTTGTAAAGATCTATTCTAGTTTTTTTAATCGTTTTAAAGCAAAAATCAAAGGTTTTTAAAGGGGTTTTGTGGTTTTTCAAGAATGTTAAATACCATGAATTGTTTTGTAAAATCCTGAGGTTCTATATTGCTTTAGAATCATATTCTACATGTTAGGGAGTGATTTAATACATATTTTAATCCAATTTAAAGTTTTGAAATCAATGTTTTAAAGAGAAATTTTTTGTTTTCAAGAACCTAAGAGCTTATAGTTTTAGGGATTTGCTTCCATATGATTGTAGAAACTATTCTCTTATTTTGTAAAATCTTTATATCCTTATGTTTGATTTATAATCTAAATGTAATATATTCATGATTATTGTAAAAATCTAATTGTTTCATAGTTTTGTGCTTAGGAGGATCAAGCATCTATGGTTTAAAGTGCTATGAATTTGCTTATGTTCTACTATAGATTACTACATGTTCAGTACTACTATTACTATTGTTAATTGTTTTATATTATAATTTTTTTATAAGCCACCATTTGTCATCAAGGGAGATGAAAGATAATACCCATCACATTTGGTTTAAGGTGTAAACTGTATTGACTCTTTTCATTGGAGATTAAATGGTGTGACTATATCAGCTCTTCTCATCGGAAATTTAATGGTGTGATTGTATTGGCTCTTCTCACAGGATATTAAATGATGTAGCAGATCCTTCTCACTTGGGTTTAAATGGTGCAATTAGCCATTTTCACCGAGGATAAAATGGTGAAAATGTTATATGTATTGGCTTATGTATTTGATTTACATATTCCATTTTGTTCAGTTTAGTTATATACACATGTTTTATTCCATTTAAACTGTTTATATGTTTATGTCTTTTAATGTTTTCAGTTCAGTGTATGTTTTTATATGATTAATTGTTCAGTTTTATATATTGATAAAAAAATATACAACTATCTATTTTGTTTGATTCATGCAAAGTCTTAATCCGTTATTCCTTAGTTAATAGTTACCCGTTGAGTTTGTCAAGCTCACCCTAAATCTGACACCACAGATGATGAGGATATAGCTGTATAGAGGTGCTGGTAGGCAGGATTTGAGAGTTAGGAGATATTGGATTTATGCTATGAGACATTGAAACTTTATTTTATTTCAGTACTTTATTTTAGTTTATTTGAAATGAATGTAATAAGTTAGTGGATTTTAGCTTATGATTGATTTTTGATTTTTAGTTGATGATTTAATTTATGTCAGACTACTAATTTAATTGAATGTGAATGCCAAAACATGATTATTGATTATTTTCAAGTTTATAGAATTATGAAAATTTTATTATAAGTTGAATTATGAGATATGGATGAATATGAAATTATGATATGTATTTTTGCTATGTATGAATGAAATTGAATGAATGAAAATTTTATATGTATTTTACAGGTTATGAGTGAATGAATGACAAGTGTTAATATCACGTGCCGTAATTCATATCCCTCCTGATATGGGTTTTAGGGCACAACAGTATACCATCAAACAATGGATCATTCTTAACAAGAGACAATTGAGAACCATGAATAAAGCACGTATCATAGACTACATTGGTAGTGGCGTGATATCTCGAGATAATGCAAACCCAAACCTTATAGGCTTGAAAGCAAATCATATGTGACCAAACTTGGTGTGATCACTCTTTGTTGCACACAATATTCATGATGTGTTTTTGGATTTTTTTGATAACAATGTGTTTTTGGATTTGGTGGATTTTGAATCATCTTTGGTTTGAATGGATGGGTACCACTCCATTAGCTATCAGTGCATGACATGTGGACGACAAAGGGTGTTTGAGTAAATACACATGGATCAAATGAAGGTATCACAATAAATGTACAATGAATGAGTACCTATTATTTATCAATACACCCTTCATTAGAAATCATGTTACATCATGAGTAGAGATTGGAGTGGTACAAATTGGAGATGATATGAACTTGATTTGGTCTCTTTTTCAGCACTTATGTTTTAAATGAACACTTTTTTATGCTTTTAAGCTTAAACATCCCACATGTTAGCCTATGGTGCAGTCACACAGTGATCACGCCTAAGATTGAGCATGGGTTCGTGTCAGTCAGAGCCCGGCCTAGTCCAGCCCGAAATTTGGCCTAAAAAGCCCAACCCAATCTAGGCGCGAAAAGGGCCCAGACCCGAGTTGAAGGTTCGAACCTTTATTAAGGCTGGGCTTGAGCTTACCTCAGCCCAACCCAAGGCCCGGCCTGAAGCCCAAACTTTTATATATATATATATATATATATATATATATATATATATATATGTGTGCTGTCTCTGATACACAACTGACGCTGCCG
>JAOXJP010225967.1:0-11576 GCA_025762735.1 Platanus orientalis | reverse complement strand
GTTCAAGCTCCAAAATCCTCCAACACCTCCTTTTCATTTCTTCTATCCTCTATAAAATGATGTAAAACTATTATAAATTAGATAAAATATAAAGATCTAGGAAGAAAACAAGCTATCATAGGAGATTATTAGAGTTGAAAGTAAAACTTACCAAATTAGGGAAGAATCTCAATTTCTTAGCTCAAGAATTTTAATCTCTCTAACATTTTCTCTTTTTGTTGTAATAAGGCAAAATGACCTAAATAAAGTGTTAGTAGGGTTTTCAGTCATCTTAAACGAGATTCCACATGTGTAGGGTTCAATGAGTGAAAGTCACACCCAAAAATGATAAAATTTATAAAATTTTGGATTTTTCAATGTCTTCCTAGCCCTGACTGGTCAAGGGTTTGGTAACCAATCAAGAATCTCCCAACACACATGCCCCATGTCCTAACTGGTCAGGATAAGGGTTAGGGATTTTTGAATTTTTTCAGCTCAGACACCCCTACAATAAAATGGGCATAACTTTCTCTAGAATACGCCATTTTTCAAACCATTTGAAGCATTGAAAAATAGACTCAAAGACCTTTCTAATGTTTATAGTTTCTACTTTAATTCACTTGGTATTGGTGTAGATGGTCCCATGAAGTTATCCTAAATACTTTTTTGTGACAATTTTAAAACTTGACAAGTTCGGGGTTAGACTTGGATTCTATGCTTCAAACTTGGTCTAAAGGATTCTTAAACCATTCTATGATCTGTCTAAAATATACAAAATAACAATTCTATCCTTATAGAAAAAATTTAAGATTTTCCCTTTAAGTACAGCACAGGGTGTTACAATTATGTAATAAACGAATACCATTATAATTGAAGAAAAAAATTTATTAGATAACTATTAGACCAACCATACTTAGTGGAGCTGAATGTTGGGCAGCAACAAGTTCATAAAATGAGTGGCAGAAATGAGGATGTTGAGATAGATGAGTAGCAAGACTAGAAAGAATAGAATTATGAGTGAATCCATTTATGAGAATTTAGGTGTAGCATCAATAGGTGATAAAATGAGGGTAAATATATATATAGACAAATTGAACACGATTTGCTACAAATGAAAACTATGTTGAATTAATGGATGAATTATTGTGAATACAAAATACAATTTGATTTGTTTGGTTTATCCCCAATTTAGTCACGGACCTGCCAACCAGTCAAGACCTGCTCTATACCCTTATGGTTCAGCTGCATATATGATTACAATTGATAAATTAGTCATGCTTGGATTGGCATTTGTTAACCTGAACCCGAGTCAGCCATCAGACCCGGCCCAATCCATTACCACTCCTACGGTTTAAAGGTTTAGGGTTCAAGTTATGGTAGGCAATTTCAGAATTCATTCACATAAATCCTAACCCGTTAGCAGTTTCAAACCAGTTTTATTTGACCATGTGTCATCACAATAACGCCCGATTGGACAGCTTTGGATGACTGTCACCTCCAAGTAGATTTGGGCCGACAAAGAGTATCAAATAGGCAATGGCAACTCAATCATCTACAAATCAAATATAATGCCATTGATCTTGTATATGTCCTCTCTGCTTTTTCTTTTTTGCTAATTTGTAACCCAATACTCGCCTGCGATTTGACCACACTAAGTCACACCATTGCCGTCATGCATCCCCAGCAAAAATCACCAACTGATATTTGTCTCCCTAAACAAAACCTATTTGGCTGTTTACACTTTAAATTGTTGTTTTCTGCTCTGGATTCTCACTAATCCAGTGCATGTGTTCCAATTATTGGGCTGTAAAAACCACTTCTCTCATACGTGACGGAATAGACTAATGGAAATCATATTGAGTTGTCTGTGTCAAATTGCTAAAGAGAGGTATTTTCTTGTCATCAGGTTTGCACATCTGTCTTGCGTCAATGCTTCATTTATAGAGCAAATCTTTGCCCACAAGAAAACATTTAACTAGGTTTTGGGATTTTCAACTGCCCATTAGTAGTAAGTTACCGTTATCAACTGACACCTGCTGTAATATCCTTTTGTAGGGATCAGTGGTGGGTCCCAAGTCCAAACCCACCATTCAAAACTTTCCATCCACATATTGTTACACGATTGGAGGGGAGGCAACCGGGTTGACATTCTCTGCGACACCCCCTGTGAGGCAAGACACAAGGGGGTGGGACCCATTCATTTTTGGAGGTTGATGGGCCTCAAAAGTGAATAATGGATCCCACTCCCCTTGTGCCTTGTTTCACGAAGTGTCACACAAGGGGGCATCGCAGAGGATATCAAGCCCAACCAGGTCAATATCCTCTGCGACACCCCCTTGTGCGATGCCCAGTGAATGGGTCCCACCCCCTTGTGTCTTACCACGTGGGGCGTCACAAAATATTGAGCCAAGGCAACCTTGAACGTTAATGGAAAGTGCAACTCGTAACGTATGAATGTCACTCTGACGTGTAGAATGGACTATACATTCAAATGGCTAGACTAGAGTTGCAATTGTGAATTCCAATTTCTATCTTATTAAACGCTACCTTTATAGTTATATAGTGGGTGTTTCAAAACCACATGGAATGGAATAACATAATCTCATTGTATTGGAGTTAGATCCAATCTTATAAATATGTAAAGTGGACCATTAAAACATCCCTTACCAATGGCCGTAGAACACATCATACGATGAGAAAGTACTTGACAAGGATGTTTTAGTAAATGCACATAGGATAAACTACCCATCTGCATTTATCAAAATACTCTTGTCAGGTTTGTCATCATTAAGGCACACTTTTCTGATGTGCTAGAGCAAGTTTTTGCCTCAATAAACCTGATAATGTGATCTATTACAGCCCATTACCCACAAGGGCCCATCAACGAAACACAAACTTTTATAATATCACTTTACTGGGCCCCAATTAAAAATGTGTCCCAAGTCCCAACTCACCTTACAAAACTGCCAGAATCCTCTCCTGACCTTAAAATCCTGCATAGCTTATGTGGGGGGTGGGGGGTGCTTATGTATCATACAGCAACCCAAGCGGACGATAGGCAAGACTTTAAGGGTCAGGAGAGAATCTGAACTCAAATCATGATAAAAGAGGCAACTGGTTCATTCTTTAGTGTTAAAACTGCAACTCTCAACAGGCCATCCATTGGCCAATTTGGAGACAACTTTTGGCCTGAAGGCTTAACCTCGACTCAGATCTTCAAGATCATTTGGTTATGCAGCTATGCCTACACTCTTTTTCTTGCTAGGGTCACTCAGGCACACTGCCGAGCAATCCTGCGCAGGGGCGGTTGGAGGGAAGAGACAGACATCAATGCAATCTATTGTAGAATTGCTGCACGTGAGATTTGAAACCCATACTGTGCCATCTCTCCTGGCGAAGCACATGTTATGCCTATACTTGAATTTTAATAAATTTTGAATTAGAAACCACTCAGGCCCCAGCCAAGGCATGGTTTTTCACATTTACTGGACTAGGTTCAATACAGATTTCTGAAGCTTGTTACATATCTGAGTTGGGCTCCAACTGAAGGTCTGTCATGTGAGACTTGAACTGACTTGACCATCGGTCTAGTGGTTTGTTCGACCAGCCCCATGTGTTGCCTTCTTATTTAGATTCTACCAAACTAATTTCGTAAATGTATTCAAGGTCCACCACTTGATGATTCCCTCCTAGGAAATCCAGTGATCCAAGAATAGACCCAAATTTGGTTCAAGCAATTCAAAAATATTGGATGGTCAACATCATTCAATCAAGAATAACTGGTTGCCTGAGCTATACAACTTCCACTGAACGCCTCATGGGCTGGAGTCCTTCCATATTATAGCAAAGTTTAACCGGACATGGGCCGGTCTGTTTACTTTTTGATTGCAAAGTTCTGAGTGATATCCTGTGAGTATTAATATTGTGTATGTATGGTGCCATGGTTTATAATGCTTACTCCTTAGATAAGTGGATAAATTAGATGGTTCCAACTGTATGATTCAATCAAAGTTTGGCCCTTGAGGTCTTTCAGATTTGATGAATTAATGAGAGTTAGCCCCAACCTATTAGAAGAGCGTTTTCCCTTAATTATTCTATGAACGATGCTGATAGATCTCCACGTTTCTTTATTCTCAACAGGGGGTCATTTGTAAACAACATGAAATAAAGCTACTGCTGTTTTTTATACCATTTGAACACATAAATTTATCATCAAAATGGAGTAACCACCCAACTTTTCTAGTTAAGCATCACCGGAACATTAATAAAAAAATTAAAAAAACATAAATTAGCTTGTTTCTTGAAATACTAATATGACCTAATTATAAATAAGTTTATGTTCTATGGTGAATTCAATTCCTATTGTCTATAATTTTTCATAACATTCTACGGATGGCTCATTTCAAAGCTATGAAAAAATAAATCAAATGATTTCATTACCACATGTTTTTCCAACATTCCCATAATTAGTAGGTATAAATTCTTGATTCGGCCATTGAACTCGCCGAGTTTGCTGGGTTTGGTTTGAGACAAGTCATTTAGGGCGTGTTTGGCAGCCACATGTAACGAAATCATTTCATTTAAATTCTCAAGGCATTTACAGCCATAAGGTGATGGTTCAAAATGAACTCATTCAGATTTATATTGATTTGTTAACTAAAATTAGAAATGAAGTCAAGTTAGGCTTTTTATAAAATGAAATGATTTATGTTATCATTCATATTTTAGGTGATTTATGAAAAACAATTCATTATCAAATTGTTATAAATCTAAATGAGTTAATTTTCAACCATCACATTATGTCTTCAAATGCCTTGGGAATTTAAAATGAAATAACTTCATTACTGGTGGCTGCCAAACAAGGCCACAGTAATCAGGTTAGATTTCTATTTTTCTTTTGCTCACTAAGAATCCAGCTAATCCATCAAACTTTATCCAGGTTCAAGTCTGCATATTATACCCAAGTGGTAACGAGAGTCAAGTTTGCGTTGAGCACTCTCCAAACTGACCCACCAAACCTCACATATATTCAATTCCTTACTGTGAAATATTGCTTACATTGGAGGCTTATAGTTAAGTTTAATCCAACCTCTGGACAATTTCTTCCCTGCGTATTTGACTCCATGATGAGGTGATCTCAAAAATTGAGAAGATTATTTCCCTCCCAAGGTCATACATAATAGTTTTAAGAGTCTTCACTGAAGCCCATTTTGGGCCCAACATGCTCTAGAATAAATGGCCCAAGCCTAGTCCATTATTATGCCTCCAAATACAAGCATAAAATGAAGCCGCTGCAGCCAACTTATCTGGGCCTTCTTCAAGGCCATTTATTATCTAAACGTGACTCAAAACTTTTTTTAAAGTCATATTGAAGTCCTTCTAATCTTAATGTATGAGCCATAACTAATAATAGGAGGATAGTTTCTTGCAAGAGCTGTAAAATGCACATAAGAGCTGTTTAGACTGCATCGTTTGGTAACCAAACTCAACTCCAGGTCCAGATTCGACCCATTCATGAATCTGTGTATCGAGCCTGAATTTTGTGGCTTTAGGCCATTAGTTTCGGACTCACATCCTCTGCGATGAGGATAAAGTGAACCGCCATGAGCTGAGACACAAATGGGAGGTGGGGCTTGCAAAGAGTGTATGGGCCCCACCCAACTTTGTGTCTCGGCTCATGGTGGTTCACTTTTTCCTCAGCTCAGAGTATATGAGTCCATTAGTTTCAGCCTAGATCCACCAAAATGGTTCCAGCTGGATGGCCCTTAGGCCAGCCCTGTAAATTCAAAAATAACAATGTTTCCAAATTATTTATATCCAACAAATAAGGCACACATTGCCGATGCCTCACAGCATGAGTGGCAACGGCATGACCCTCTCAGGAGAGAGGACAAGGGTCAAATCGCCCAACAAAATTCCGCTGTTATGTGCTGTTGGCTTTCTCTCCCACGGTTATATAGGTCCTGTTCTATAAAGTGGTGGTTTGTAGACTTGAATGGCCCTGCCAAATGAAAAATAAATAAATAATTCCTTACAAAAATTAAATTTAGAAAACATACATGTTTTCGTGACCAACCAAACATATTGAATTGAATTATCATTTCATGAAAGTAAGGAAGCTCTTTGACTCCTCTATTACATGATTTTGTGGTTGATCATAACCTCCCATTTTTTTATAAGGTCTGAGAGGATGGGTAAGAGGAAGGAGCGATGGTTTGGCATAAAGGGATAATTAATTAATGTGGCCTATGTCCTTTGTTGGGTTAATGTCTTGTATTCAACCTGAGATATAATCAGGAAGACGATCTGAAGAAAAATCTGAATATGACCCGTGGAGATCGATTAGGGTTTCGGGGGTTGATATTCGAGGGTTTCTCAATTTCCGTGCCATCACAATAATCTCTATTTTTTATCATAGGGAAAGCTCTCTCCGTTTTCGCCCGTGGACGTAGACTTTAAGCCAAACCACATAAATCTGCCTTGTTCTTGCTGTGTGATTGTTGTCTGTATTATTTCCTCTCTTCTATTTAGTTGTATACGATCCCAAATCTAGGTTTCTGCACAACATCCTTGCTCAACTCCCATTCCATTCTTTGCACTCTTTTCTGGTCATACTTGTTTATTATGATGCATTAAAGTAACTACATCCAAGTTACCCAAGAAAAAAAACGTAACTAAATCCAAAAGTAGGAAATTTCATCACCTCTAACGCCACATCAAGCGTGCACACACACACAATTGAGCCTCGACTTATCCTTAGATGGGTGGGGAAGTAGGGATTGAAAATGACAAAAAGACGGAAGATTGAGAACTTCCATCACCATATATAAACTAATGGAACATATGAGGGCCAAAGCCCCCCACCCGGTCTTATTGGGATGCCAACAACTAATAAGTGGAAGGCAACATCGTAGAGTTTGGGATAAATGGCGTCTCTACTTCTGGTTTCAGATGATATTAATCCAAACTCTTGCTCATGACGTTGAGAAGCCCACTCTAATCGCTTTCAATTGAGTACTTTATGTTGATAAGTGATCCACATATCATGATCCCAACCATTCATTATAAGAAGAATCTCAAAATAGAATAAGTTAAACTAAATTATCCAAAACTATTCATGGATACGAATGGATGCATATTTGTAGTTCTAGATCCTCCAAATGTACGGCAACCCCAAGAATGAGCCTTAAATTTTGATAGTATACTTAGAAGACAAGATCATTCGTCACCATCCAATTCACTGGGTTTTATACATATATTCTATTTCAAATTAAGATTTTTTTCGACTTCTCTAACATCCACCTCTCAAATAGGAGTGGTAATGAATACCAATTTTTTTTTTTTTTTTTTTTTGTTAAAAAAAAAAAGAAGAATAGTGGTAATGGATCAGCTTTAGGATGCTACCCAATCGGTTGAATAATGGCAGCCCGAGTAGCAACGGGAACAAAAGAGGCAGATTCAGTGGGTTGGGTCAAGAATTGCTTGTTCTATTATTGCCTTATACTTTATTCCATTGTTTTTTTTTTTTTTTTTTTTTGGTGTGTGGGGATAAGTATTTCATTTTCTTCTTCTAGTACTTCCCTTTTCCATTGAAGACTGAAGATCTTATCTTCCCATTAATAAAGTGTATTAGGAACACATTTATTCGTTTTGGTTGAAACTTCATTTTCCTTTAACTAGAAAGAAATACAAAAAAAAAAAGTTGTGATTGCAACGATTGCTCGTTTTCCAATAGCACGTAGTTCTGCCTTTGTTCTTAAGAAGAATGGAACTTTCATTCTTGCATTGGTCACCTTATAAGGACCCTAATCTGTTTATAGGAGACAACCTTCTTTGTGCTTAGATCTTCGCTGATGCGGATTTATTGAACTCACTAAAGATTGCAAAGAAACAAAAATTTGTAAATACTTGGTCAGTATGTGTTGACTTTTGGTTCAGTAAGGAAGTCAGGAATGAGAGAATACTTATTTTGCAATGGAGGAGTCAGGTCGCGAAGGAGGGTCCTTCATGATAGGTGCTTCTTCGCGATGACAGAATGTTCGCAGTAGATGATGGGTCACGATGCAGGTTGTTTGTGATAGTGATAACATGCAGTAGAATCTCTTCGCATAATAGTCCTTTCTGGAATGAGTTCTTCACGGTCAACGATGGTTCCCGATATTATGCAGTTCACGATTTACTTTCAACTCATGATCTTGATTTGACAGATCATGAGTACACAACCCTTCACGATTCAGTATGTTCACAATGCATAAGTCTTCTCAGTAGTCAGCGGTTTTGCGAAGCTGCCTTCGTAATTCACTTGAAGGTCACAAACACATAAATTTTCTACAATTCTTTAACTTAGTGTTTCTTCATTAAACCAGTTCATCCAAGGCAGAGAAGGTGTCATCATCACGTTTCTGGAAAATAGTCGAGGCCTCCCATAAAGTGCAAGGGATTCGATCAAGCTAACTCCAGGACACAATCTCACTTGTGTCGAACCCTTGTCTTGCTACGGAGTCTCTCTCCCACAAGACAAATGAACATAACTATTTCTTAAAGCCCATGGTCTTAGATGATAATTTTAGCAACTCTTAGATTTTAATGAAATTTGAACAACATAACACTTCTACTAACACATCAACCAAAGTGTTTTCTACACAATGAAAATGATCTTTCTCTTAAGGAGATTTTCAAGTCTCAAAGTGGGTGCTCTTCCAAGAACCAAACTACATACCTCCTTCAAGAAGAGGATTGGTTCAAAGAAATGCTCAAGTTCTTGGTCTCAAGCACATTCTCCTCAATGAAGGAGGTGAGACACAAAAGAATAGAGAGAGAGCTGGAGAAGAAGGGATGTAAATGATGATGGACTCTTCCTTTAGAGTAGAGCTCTAGGAACACAAGGCTTGGGCCTTCTTCTTCCTCATCTTCTCAGGCTCATTCTGCACCCTAACAACACTTGGGCTCTAAGACTTTCACCCATTTTTCGTGCTCAGCATCTTTTCTTTAAATAGAGGGAGAATCTGGGATTTTCTCATTCTTCGCAATGACACATGTCACTATAAGGAGGCTCTTCACGATATAGGTGTCCCTTCGCGAAAGGTTCTTCACGATATGGGACTCCTTTGCGGTGTGAGTTCGAAGGTGGTCAATGTCAAGTACATTGTTCCTAACTCGCAGTAGGTTAACAGTTTAAGGTTTCATCAAAGGGTATTTTGCAAAAACCAATAGAAGAGGGGTAGGTGAGTTTCCTCAAGGTGGATGATTGATGTGACAACACATATAGACAGTTGGTATCCTAGGCCCTTCATGAAAAAGGTAAGCAAAGGAAGGTCAAGTCCTACAAAGGACAAGTGACCAGTTGGCATGGAGGCGGGTGTGTGTCCTGAGGAGAGACGCACTCTGCCTAAGAGATTAAAATATCTCAACAGTATGAACACTTCATATTGAAAAGGTTGATGTTGGGGACTCCTGGTCTTTAGCCTTCCATGTCATACAATCATTTACACATATAGACGGGTTTATCTTATCCTTCTAAAAAATAGTTGTTACTAGTCTTATAACTGTTGTGTCAATCGTTTTATTTTCTTCATAGTTTTAATTAATTTCTACTAAATCAATTTTATAATATAAGTTTCTAGTAACAAAAATATTGGATAGATGTAATAACCATTTCTACAGCTATTATGATTATGTAAGCAATGAATTACTATTAACACAAATTTCATGTATAAAGTAAATACAAAGACACTAAAAATTGTATATATAAGAAAATTTGTATTGCTTTCAACTTGTTGAATAAGCTCTTTTGTTTTACACTCTCTATGTGAGTGTAGACCTCTGATTAACAATCAACATTGAAGATAATGACTAAATGATGTATATTTCACTCTTCAAGATGTGTAAAAATAGTTTATCTTCATAGGGGTTCACATTTGATCAATTGTGAAAATTTTATCTTTAAGAAGAGCTTTGTAATGATTTAATCATTCGAAGAACTATGAATTAAATACTATTTATAGAAGTGTTTCCAATGAGAGCTTGTGTAGGTCTTTGGAGAGTTCCATCAAGTTTAGAATATTGGATATTTATAAGCTTTTATACTTAGGGTTGGTAGGAAATTTCCTCCCACTTTCCTTACCAATCCTTATCTCCAATCAATAAAAATATTTATCTTAATCTCATTTGCACATTACTATTCTTTTAGAGTTTTAGGCCTAATTATGGGCTTAGAGTATTTGAATTTGGTATCCCATGTATTTCTATGTACAAAGCCAAACCTAGGATACAGTTGGCCTTTGCCAGCCTTTAATGCCTTAGAAGGCCTTAGCACTACAAGAAAATGCACTTTTAGCAAAAACCTTTTCATGTTAACTTAGAAAGTTGACGCTAAAAAGCATATTTTCTTTGTCCACTTCAACGTTGACCCTAAAAAATATATATTTTATACATCAAAATATAACTATAAATTATTTTTAAATGATGTTTTTTTGCATCAACTTCTTCTAAATTGAAGTGAAAAAAACATTACAAATCAATTTTAAAATTTTAAAAATGATGTTTTTTTTTCATCAACTTATAAATGTGTTATCTCTTTATTTAGACCAAAGATCATTCAAACCCACCTTATGCATCAACTACCGTTAACTCTAAGGTTCCTATCATGAGCTCTGATCCTAATGGAACCCTATTTTCTTTCCATTATGTCTCTTTGCGAAACGAAACCCCTCTTCGTGTTCTACTGGTTTCTCTCTGACAGTGGCTTCGATGGCGAGATTCCAGCTAGGGTTTGATCGTCTGGGTTTTCTTGTGGAATCTTTGGCACAAGATTCCTAATCATCTTCAATGCAGGGCAGAGTTTGCATTTATGGGGAATTGAAGCATGATCAGAGTGAGAGAGTGAGACAGTGAGAGAGAGAAAGAGAAGTTAATGGAGAGAAGCTTTTCCTAAGCGCTGCTTTTTGATGAGAATCACCAAAGGGCAAAAGTTCTCGTGTTGCTCAACTTCCAAATATGTTCTTGTTGGGGGCTTTGATCGAAGAACCACATAGAGGGAGCTCTAATCAAAGAACGAAGGATGGAGATTTGTATGGGGATGGGAAGGTATATGAGAAAATGCGAAGGGATTGGTGAAATTGTTGTAGTGGAGGTGGCTCAGGTTGGTGTGATGACAAGAGCTTGAACCCTAGCCATGGTAGCAACAGTGGTGAGTGCAAGCATGACAAAGAGAAGGAAGGTCGGTTTTGGTGAATTATAGTTCTTTTTTTCATATCTTCACTTTAAAGCCATCATCGCTTGGTGATTATGCCAGAGTTGTCAATTTTGTTAAGGACGTCAAAGAATTCTGATCAAGTGATCCTGCTAATCGATGCTCCAGCCCTAGCTCTGATCACATTCCAAAGTCTCAGTGCTCGAGCAACAAATATAGAAAAATTTTGTAGGAGAGCTTGAGACCCATAGATCTAAAGGTGAAATTTAAACTTGAATGGAATTAAAATCTCTTAATTCTTATATATTTCCCTTTTCTTTCTCCCATATTTTTGTTGGGAGGTTTACCATTCTTGAACAAAGAAATTAGTAAAATTCATTTAAACAATCACATATCTACATATGCT
>JAOXJP010225966.1:0-11576 GCA_025762735.1 Platanus orientalis | reverse complement strand
CTTTTATTTGATGTAGAGGGAAAAATGGATAATAGGAAGGATGAAGGAGGATATCCCACTATATTCAGATCCAGAACTATGAAGTCCAACGGGTCACTGCCTCTTCAACTTGTCAATAGGGTTGGAGGTTCACACTCTAATACAGCATAGGGACTACAAAAAACAATAAGATCATTACTCTTTAATAAGTTTATATTTTAAAATAACAGGCGTGTGACTGCCCTGATTCTCTCTTGAAGGTCTAATCGTTGCTGTGTTCAGACTACTATTATCGGATTGGTTATCTATTTCTAGGGATTTCGAATATTACTTAGCTTTTGTCTATGTGGCTTTCTTTTCTTTGTTTCTTGCTTTTGCTCCTTATCACCTTCCCGGTGATTGTTATTGCTTTGTGGTGGCTCTATTTCCTCTTAATAAATCTGCTATCATCCCCCCTCCCCACCAAAAAAATAATAATAATAAGGAAAAAAAAACAATGGAGATAGAAGCTATCTTTATGGAAATTGATCAATTCAAAAAATTGGGAGCCAAACGGGTAAGTGAAGATGATGAGGAAAGCTTTGCTGGATCTAAGAGAGGACGCAGTAATGAACATGTATGGTAATCAGGGAAATTAGTTGAGGTGCTCTCTGCACTTATCACATATAGATCTGAATATGGTTCAGATGATCAAGTATGGCTTTATATCTTTTGTTTAAAGACATGTAGAAACTTCGGGAGGAAATTAAGAAAGAAGAATGGAAAATAATTAAAAAGCCAAAATATATATATATATTTGGAAAAAAAATGGTTAGAAAAGGGGAATGTCACAGCTCACAGAAATTGTAAGAGTGTATCTCCTTTTGAAAAATGCTCTAAAGATAAGAAGTTTATTGGAAAATTATGCTTGGGTAAGAAAAAAATGATCTCGGACTTAATAATTGAGTTCCAGTGTTTGTCCCAAAACAGCACAAGGCTGCCCAATGAATACAATGGCATGGATTTGGGGAAACCTTTGAAAATTCGTGCATTAAGAGAGATTATTCACTCCAAAATCCTGAAGATGATTTTTATTACTGAAACCAAATGTTAATAGAGAATCATTTACATTTGGATGTCCTTGAGACCAATAAGAGATGGATTGCTATAAGAGTTACCCCGGATGATGGTTCATGTGCTTGGGTATGTATACTTGTTTGTGGGTAACCAGATGCATCAAAGAGAAAAACCTTCATAGAAAAATTTATTCAAATGTTCTCACATATCAAAGATCTTTGGATAGTTATGTGAGATAGGAATTGTATATGGAACATGTAAAAATATAAAGTTGGTGGGAAAAGGGTTATAATGGCAGATCTTAAAATTCCAAGAAAATTGCTTAATGATTGTGACCTAATGGATTTAAGTTTTAGAGGCCTGCCATATACATGGGCTTACAATCAAATGGGAGTAAGTCATATCAAAGAGAGATTAGATAAGGGGTAGCAAGTCCAAGGTGGAGAGAAATTTTCCAAATCCAATGTAAGAAAACATTGTTTCTCATGGCTCAGATCATTATTCCAGTCATATTATTTTAGTGCCAAAATGATTTTTATGAGAAAACCACTATGATTTAAACGGATGTGAACAGCACGTTATAGATTTGTAAGGAAAAAATTTATCAGGAAGAAACTTGCCTATAATAGGCCATAAGATCCAAAGACATAAAAAATATCTTGGCCAACATGATCCCAACTTGAAAAAATGGTATAAATTATCTTAGGCAACATAGGAGCCCAAATTAAGAATTTGCAAGTGGATCTTGATTTATAGAAATGAATACCCTTAGATAATACAATGAGCTCAAAGTAGGGGTGGCAATGTTTGACACGACTAGTGAACCCGACACGAACCCAACATGAAATAAGCGGGTTAGGGTTGACTGTAAACGTGTTTCAGGTCAAAGTGGGTTGACACGATTAATAAATGGGTTGGGTTCAGGTTGGCCCGTATAGTCGTATACCCTAACTTGATACGACACGAATCTTAACCGCCAATACAAATTACCACATAACCCACAAACCAAACATGAAATAAGTAGATTAGGGTTGACTATAAACGTGTTTTGGGTCAAAGCGGGTTGACCCGCTTTGACACGATTACTAAATGGGTTGGGTTTGGGTTGAACCATATAGTCGTATACCCTTATATCGACATGACACCAACCTGACCCGCCAACACAAATTGCCACCCCTAGCTCAAAGATTAAAGAAATCACATATTCCATAGATTTGCCCTTTAAATTGTGGATCAAGAAATCAAGGATAATTGGTTAAATCGGGAGGCCAAAATATAAAACTATATCATATGACTATGATTGGTAGAAGATATAGGAAGACAATAGGAGCCTTAAAAAATGGTGAGGGTACTTGGATCAATAAGGACAAAAAATTTGAAGATGCATTTTATATGTATTTCGAAAATCTATTTTCATCTTCATTACCAACTGATGCACACATTGGACGCAATGTGAGACCCAAACAAGGTCTTGGTGGAGTCCACACGAGAAGACACATGGAGGAACATCTTGAGACACATGATTGAGTCTTTATTGAGTTAGTTTACTCTTTTAGTTAATATTTCATAAGTTTTTAGAGTCTAGGACATGAAGGTCATTTTAATATTTATTTTTTGATATTTTTGTAATAAAACATTATTGCCAATGGTAATTTGATAATTTTAGGGAGTCAACAAGTCAAAATATGTCTCTTTTAGAGTACTGGTCAAAATCTTTTAGAATGACTTGATTTTGACATTTTTTTATTTTAAAAAAATCAAGTTTTTAGTAATTTTGAGTTTAGAAAAGTCTTAAATATCAAGTATAGACGACTATCTAAAGGCTAACTTTGATGGAGCAACATCAGAATCTAAGAGAACATCAACTATGAGAATTGTAATAAGAAATGGAAAAGAAGAGTTGATAACATCAAGAATTGGACGAAGAGGATTATGCTCTCCACTGCTAACTGAATGTGAAGCAATTCTACTCGCCCTACGGACAGCACAAGCCCTTGGAATCTCAAGACTCACCCTAGAAGGAGACTCTATGGAAGTTATCAAATCTTTAAAAGGAGCTTTGGGGGATTGCCCATAAGAAATAAAGTTTTGCATAGAAGATTGCAAGAGTTTATTTTTAAATTTCTCAACTTTAAATTTTAAGCATGTAGGAAGACCGGAAAATAAAGTAGCACATCATATTGTTAAGTTTGTTATGGATAGTCCTAACTCTTTGAGTTGGTGTCAATCAAACCCCCCAACATGGATGCGTAAGATACTAAAAGAGGATGTAAAATTCATTTGAATTCCTTTATACTATGATATAAAATTCTTATTTTACCAATATATATATATCAAGTAAACTAGTAGTTTAGGAGTTTCTAATTTGGTTTCTTACTATTTTCTTGAGTTTGTAAACTTATATATAAGGTTGCACATTTTTATAGTGGTATGATGGAATTAATAATAATAAAAAATGTTGATTTTTTGCTCTCCATGAGTAGAACTCCTCTTTTTCAAGTTTTTGGTACATAAACTTGAATACATGGATGGTGATGTCCAAGGGCTTGTGAGGCAACTGATTACCCATACTACGTCCTATTCTTTTCTTATTTATTTTCTCCTCCTCCTCCTCCTTTTTCTTATTTTATTCTTTTTTCATCCTTTGTTTTAATGTTTTCTCCATTTACACCTTGTTGCAAGTTTCACCTCAAGCCATTGAACGTATTAATTAAACCCTTTTATCAATCCATTGTTTCACCCAGAGTCTACTTTGCTTTCCTCTAGTTTTTGATCTTTAAACAGCTCCAAGATAATCACTTGTTTACTATCAAATCTGATATGATTTCATAACCCACAAGCAGACCTCTATCCACCCTGTGGTTGATCCTTCATCAAACATAATTTGCCCTAGGTTTCCCTCTTAATAAACCTCCATTAACAATACTAGATTCATGTCTTAATTCCCTATAAGAAAACCTTAATTTCAAACCCTATAGTAAACCAAATATGTCCCTTATTTTCTTACTGAGACCACTATTTTCTTACTAATTTCACTAGTATTGTTGTCAATAACCAACCATGTTATAACCCAGATTTAAGTCATAGGAATCCACTGCTAGTTCTATTTTATAGCTTTTAGATTTGTTCCAGCCTTTGTGATAGCCTAAACTACTATCTAGACTGTCCATTGTTAACCTCAATTAACCCATAACATCAGGCCCTATTTACCATTTCTGACCTAAAACAACACCCCTCTTGGGCTGCATCATTGGACCTTTAATTACTTAGTTGCATATTGAATTCAAAAATCACACCAAGTGGTTTTAGCCCTTTACAGTAAAAAGTTGTGTGTGTTGTTTCACTTTAAACATTCTCGTGGGCTGCATCATTTTATTGATTGATTACGTCCTTGTGCGAATATACTTTCATTAAGAGGTGCTGAATTCCTATAAAAGTTGCAGACTATAGACTGGACAATGGATTGTTTACATGGAGTGTCACTTTTGCTCCTGACTGACCAGAGGTGAAGATTCACATGTGTACTGATTGGTGTGCGATATATATTGGTCTTCATCATGTTATCAAAGGAGTGCCTACAAGGTATTTTAGATAGGTACAAGTGTCGGATTCAAGATTGTTGTAAGGAATATTTTAATAATGAATTGTATAAGGTTTAATGTGAGATTGATAAATTGGAGTGTGATAAAAATCATGGTTATTACATCAATGCCAACCTTCTCTTTGTCCTACGAGAACAGATGAGGTTTAGTCATGACAGGATTTTCAAGCTTGATAAAAAGAGTCACATCGCTAGTATGAAAGAAAATATGAATCAAATATAGGATTCAGGTAAAATACTTCTACATGAGGTGCAGAAATGGATGACTCCAAACAAGGGATGGTAGATCATGAAGACGAACAATCAAGTGTGGAAGAAAAACCCAAGGTGGAAGTGCAAGAACTTGAAGAAAAGGCTAGAGATGAAGACACTAATGTGGAGTATGCTAATATGACTTGTGATGAGTTATTTGAGGAGCTAGTTATGATCATCGATGAGTGCTCCATTGCTGCCCTAGTTTATGACTAGTCATCTGATGAGGTTTTAGCTCTCGTTCAAGATGAGATCCAATCCATCCTACTAGAAATATCGGTCCATGAGCCATTAGTGTTTTTAGACATTATTGTACTAGTTCGTGTTTCACCAATAGGTGAAGAACAAGTTCCCACTAAGGAAGATATACCAATTATTCTTATGGACATAACAATTCTTCCAAAGTTACATGACTCTATGATGGTTATATAGGAAGTGATTGAGGAAGAGTATTATGAGGTTTTTCATTACCAACTACATATCAGAAAATAGATGACATATATTATGAGGTCTACCTCATATCAAATGCTTGCAAGAAGACAGGACTACATCATAATCTGATTGTAAGATGATATGGCTTATGGTTATGTGGATTGATCTCCCTAGTGTTATTAATACTTTTACTCTTTAAAACTTGAAGTCAAGTTTTTTTAATAAGGGGATTTTGATGTAGACAATAGAGGTAAAGTGGAACCCATACATAGCCTTGGTGGGGTCCACACGAGAAGAAATATAGGAACACATGAAGGAACATCTTTGGGACACATGATGGAGTCTTTACTGAGTTAGTTTATTGTTTTAATTAATATTTCATGAGTAATTAGAGTCTAGGACATGAGGATCATTTTAATTTTTGTTTTTGGGTATTTTGTAATAAGGCATTGTTGCCAATGGTATTTTAGTAATTTTATAAACCAATAAATCAAAGTGGGTTTCTCTTAGAGTGTTGGTCGAAATCCTCTAAAAGAGCTTGATTATGGCACTTTTTGTTTTTAGAAAGTCAAGGTTTCTTGCTATTTTTTTAAGTTTGTGATCCTATATATAGAGCTACACATTTTGGTGTTGGTATGGTGGAATTAATAAAATTTTTGGTTGGTTTCTTATTCTCCATGAGTGGAACTTCATCTCTTCTTCAAGTTTTTGGTGCCTAAACTTGAACTCATGGATGGTGATGTCTAAGGGCTTATCAGGTAGGTGATTACCCACACCAGGTACTATTCTTTTCTTATTTATTTTCTTCTTCCTCTCTTCTTCTTCTTCTTCTTCTTCATTTCTTTATCCTTTGTTTTATTGATTTTTCCATTAACACCTTGCTGCAAGCTTTCATCCTAAGGCATTAAACCTGCTAATTAAACTCTTTTATCAAGGGAACTTCTATTGCCACCACAGTTTTTTCTAAGTCCACCTCCCTAAAAGAAAATCTATATTTTTCCTTTTATACCCCTCCCCTAATCCCTCCCTCCCACACCTCCAAAGAGCACTCTGGCGGTTGCAGCGGCCCTCCGGCACCCCATCCTCCTCTCTCTCTCTCCCACCCTCTCTTTCTCTCCCTTCCCCCTCTCTCTCTCCCTCCCTCTCCCGCACTCCCCTCTCTCTTTCTCCATCTTCCTCTTTCTCTCTCCCTCTCTCCCGCATGTCCTCTTCCTCTCCCTCCCTCTCTCTCTCCCATGTTCCTCTTTCTTTCTCTCCCTCCCTCTTCCTCTTCTTTTTTTTTCTCCCCGATGAGTTGTTCGGACTCACAAGCCCAAACGGGGGTACCTTTGTTCGGATCTGCAGGTTCGAGTAGGGCCCCTTTATTTGGAGTTTCGAATGTAGGGGCCCTGCTCGAACTTGCAGGTCCGAACGGAGGGACCCTTGTTCGGGCCTGTGAGTCCAAACAGCTCACCGGGGCGGAAAAAAAGAGCCAGAGAGGAGTGAGAGAGAGAGAGAGAGAGGAAGAGGGCGTGAGGGAGAAAGGGAGAGAAAGAAAGAAGAACAGGAGAAAGAGGGAGGGAGGGAGAGGAAGAGGACGTGCAGGAGAGAGGGAGAGAGAAAGAGGAAGAGGGAGAAAAAGAGAGGAGTGTAGGAGAGAGAGAGTAGGAGGAGGGGTGCCGGAGGGGCACTGCAACCACCTTGGAGAGGTCACCGGAGGTGTGGGAGGGAGGGATTAGGGGACAGGTATAAAAGAAAAAATAAAGAAATTTTTTTTTTAGGTGAGGTGGACTTAGAAAAAACTGTGGTGGCAATAGAAGCTCCCTTTATCAATACACTGTTTCACCCAGAGTCTATGTTTTCCTCTAGTTTTTTTTATCTCTGATCAACCCTAAGATAATCACATGTTTACTGTCAAATCTGATAAACTCCATAACCTATGAGTAGACCTCCATCCACCATGTGGTTGATCCTCCATCAAACATAATCTGCCCAAGGTTTCTCTCCTATAAACCTCCATTAACAATACTAGATCCTTATCCTAATTCCTTGCAAGCAAATCATGATTTCAAACTCTATAGTAAACGAGATATGTTCCTTATTTTCTTACTAAAACCACTAGTGCTGCTTCTAATAACCAACCCTGTTATAACCTAGATTTAAGTCATAGGAATCCACTGCTAGTTTTGTTTTACAATTTTCAGACCTGTTCCAGCCTCTGTGATAGCTTAAACTACTGCCTAGACTGTCCATTGTTAACCTCAGTTAACCCATAACATCAAGCCATGTTTAGCTTATGTTTTATCATAAAACAACACCCCTCTTAGAACCTTGTTAGCAGCCTCTGGACCCTATTGTAGTGACCTTAATCTCTACAGATTTAAGTAGTTTAGTGTTGTGAGTGATAACTCACTTGTGTGCTACATCACCAACCCTTGACTATATAGATTCTTCATTGAATAATATCTCCAAAACTATCCTAGAAATTCCCATAAGCAGAGAGGAGATTTAAGAAGCAACTTTTAATCTAGGCAGCCTAGAACTCCGAGACTAAATGGATAGCATGATATTTAATATAAAAAAATATTGGGATATTGTAGGAAATGACATTATTAAGCCACTCTTAGAGTTTTTTGAATACCCATCTCCCATAATATAAATTAATCAGGCGTTTATATCATTCATCCCAAAAGTGAAAATCTTATTTCAGTTGATCAATTTCACCCTATTAATCTTTGTAATGTAATTTATAAAATAATTTAAAAGTTGGGGCTAATAGGTAGAACAAGATTATGCATAAGGTAATATCCCATTTTTAAAGTGCATTTATAAAAAATAAACATTGAATTTTATGAGAAGTGAACATTCTTTTTCAAATTTTATAGCTATTAAGCTTGATATGAATAAATCCTATGATAAGGTAGAATGGGGGTATATCATTAAGGTGATGAAAAAAATAGGATTTAATTAAAAATGGAGAGAATGAATTTTTGAAATATTAAATTTTATGAGAGGTAAACATTTTTTTCAAAATTTATGGCCATTAAACTTTATGAAAAAAAGGAATCTAATGAAAAATTGAGAGAATTGGTTTTCAATTGTCTATCAATAGTGTCTTATGAAGTCCTAGTAAATGGGTCTTTAGGAAAACAAGTCATTACATCTAGGAGCATTAAACAAGGGGACCCACTTTATCCTTTCCAACTCCTTCTATTCTCAAAAAAACGAATCAAAAGGAAATATGTAAGGTAATGAGGTTAGGAGGGGAAGCCCATTTATATTATGTGGATGATGTTATTTATTTAGTAAAGTGGGTTCAAAGGAGGCAAGTGTCGTCCAGAATATTCTCAATAATTACCAACTTCTTTTAGGTCAAATGGTGAAGTATGAAAAACATGGAATTTAGTGGTAATACTCCTCTTAAACATTGAAGATGGTTTTTATGAATTATAAAGATAAAAATCACTTAATTGCCTTGAAAGTATTTAGATCTGCCATCTATGGTGAGTAGAATTAAAATGGCATTTTGTCATAAATCGATGAGAGGATTTCAAGCAGAATTCAAGGATGAAGAAAAAAAGGTTTCCCAAACTTGAATAGAAATTCTGCTTTATTTTTAGCTTCAGCTATTCCAATATATGCAGTGTCATATTTTCTACTTTCTAAAGGTATTTGTAAAAAGATAGATTCACACCATAAGAAATTTTGATGGCAAGAACAAGATGAGAGGAGGATTAATTGAATTGACGGAAAATAAATGAGGAAAAGTAATACGCATGGGAGATAGATTTTTGAGGTCTCCACCTCTTATAATCTAGTTCTGCTATAAAAACAAGCATGGAGGGATGATACTTCCTAATCTAGAGGCACTATGGGTGAAATTTATGATCCACTTATTTTCCCTCGTGAGTTCATAAAGTAAAACATCAGAAAAATGGATCATGAGCTTAAAAGGTCAAAAAATATTATCAAGGGTATTTGATGGGAGATAGAGAATGGCAATAAAATAAATGTATGGAATGATCCTTGGATTCCTTCCCTCCCCCAATTAAAACTAAGCTCTACAGAACCACATGATTGTGAAGTAGAAATAGTGTCTAATATTATCTCACAAAGTGATAATTCTTGGGATTGTCGTTATTACTTAGTTGTCTACCGCCTTGTGAAATTATTGAAATAAAAAAGATTCACATCAACCAATATGTTGAAGATTCCATAAGTTGACACTATGATAAGTTTGGATCTTTTAATGTAATATCTGTCTATACTTTTAACAGCAGCTGAAGCAAATCCACCAAATTCTGATAATTAACCTTAATCAGCTCAAAATATTTGGAAAAAGTATATGGCATCTGAAGGTTCCTCCTAAAAGCAAGCATTTTTTTATGGAGAGATTGTAAAAACGCTCCCCCAATTAAATGGCATTGATCAAAAGGAAAATTAGGATAGATCTCATATGTCCTATAAGACCAAGAAAAGTTGATTGCTCATTGTTAAGTGACTAGCCCCATGGTTTTCAGAACATGGTTTGCTTCTCATTTATCTATTAGACCAGATTCTCCTAGGTTATTTCTTCTTTTACTGAATGACTTAAATGATGGTATCATAGAAATTATAATAATAAGATGAAGTCATTTATCAAATAATAATAATAATAAGATGGAATCAAAAAGAGTTGAACAAGATATAGCCTTTATGTGTGGGAGTTTGAAACACAAATGATATTTTTTTTTAAAGATGTCCAATTTGATATGAATAAAATTTTGCTTTTATCTTGTAGAATAGCATAGGAATGGAGGAATCTTCAATTCGAAGTTCCTCCTTTAAGAATAAGATGTAAGGAAATGAGAAGCAGTCCTAATGAATGGAAGGCTCCAAGGTGATTGGATATAAATGTGGAAGTGGCATTTTCAATACAACTAAATAAGATTGGGATATATGGGTGCTATTGCTAGAGATAAAGAAAGGAATATGATTGCTTCTTGAAAAAAACATGATTTTTATGCATATCCAGTGATTGTGGAAGCCAAAGAAATTCTCTTGGTTTTAAAATCTAGGCATGGCGTTGAAGGCAAAGAAAATTATTTTGGAGAGATGCAGCATATATTATCAAATTAGTAAAAGAATCAGTATTCCCCTGGTCACCATACATATCTTAATGAATTCTAACTTTTAATCATTTGAATTTGAGCAAGAAGCACTCTCACATGGTCTTAGAGAGACTAATTATGAAGCTCATTATTTAGCTAAGGCTGGTTTAGATAATCTTATGGCATTGAATGGTCATCTAGTTGTAGGGGCTCCTCCCCTCGATTCAGTTTTATTAAAGTATTCTCTTTTACCAAAAAAAACAATGGACTAGGGCATGTGATATTTTAGCTTTCAGTTACATTTGCACTTGCAATACATATATTCAGTCTTCTTTTTTATTTTTATAATTTGAACAGTTTCATTTTATTTACACGTTGGTATTTTAAATTATGTTTAGTAATTCTGATAGTATTTCCTATCTGTGATGAAGTTTTAACATGTGACATTCCAAGCTATGTGAGAATCTGTGTTCATTTTCTCAGGCATGTCAATGGAACTGATTGGTTTGCTTCTGACAGGAGTCAGGGTTCCCAAATAAATTCAAGTCACACTCCTTTGGAAGTACTGAAGGATATAGAGCATTCTGTCAGTGATGAGGAAGCACAACCTGCTGGGACATTTAGCCTGAGGCCCAACACTCCAAAGAACATGCTAATGAGGTATGCTGCAATAAATACTACAGCAGTCAGAAATGATGAGGAAGCACAAAACCAAGTGATCCTCTTTCTGGAGATAATTTTAATATATCTGCCGGTTCTGCAATCGAGTCATCTCCCATGAACAAAAGTAATGGACCAAAAGCCATTCTGTGGAATGATGAGCCATGTTTGTATGTTCAATCTGTTGAAAAGGTTGCATTTAACATAGAATTGTTGACATGGAAGTTGATGCCATTAATGTTACAAAAGTGAATGGGGAAAGTTTGATTCTATCTGAGGGCAGTATCTACCACAAGGGATCAGTTCGCATTGGAGAATTTAATGCCCAAATTAGAGTACACAGGTTTTCTTATGAAGCAACTTTAGGGCTCTTAGTTGGATAATGTTCTGTTGGACAATCGATTAAATCAATGGAAAGTTTGATTCTATCTGAGGGCAGTATCTACCACGAGGGATCAGTTCGCATTGGAGAATTTAATGCCCAAATTAGAGTACACAGGTTTTCTTATGAAGCAACTTTAGGGCTC
>JAOXJP010225965.1:0-11576 GCA_025762735.1 Platanus orientalis | reverse complement strand
ATATTTAATGATTTCTAAGTGTGAATTAGTGATTATTCTATCAAATCCTAAAGTTTCAAATCAAAATTCCTTCATTTGACACGTATCTCACCCGTCTCTCAGTTTCGGACGCCGTATCTCCGTGATAAGCTGCGATACGCGAGACGTACCTGTATCTCGGGTCTGCGATACGAGTCACGATAACCATATTTTGAACCTTCCTTGTAAGCTTGATCCCACAATTATTCATGCAACTTTGAATATCTACTGTCAAATAAATAGGCACCATGGTACTATTCCTTCATTCATCTAGCATTTTACATCTTAACAAAGGTCTTATATATCAGTATTGGTGGAGGGTATTACTATTACGATAAGTCAATTTTAAAGATATATCGTGGATACGTATGGAAATGCTTGGATAAGCCACAAAGTATAAATTTGCAAGTAAAATTTCTTATGAAACATATGGAAATCGTATAAATCTATACAAAATACTTGTTTTTAGCATATTTGATGAGAAATGAGGTATAAATAATGCAAGTTGTACATTAGCTACCTATAAAATGCATATACCAACCGATGCATGGATTTGAAGTAGATGTTAGCAGTTAGCACTCAATGATTACAACTACTTCCACACAAAATTCATGTATCTATGATCCCATGCTACTTTCTTGAACCAAAAATAAGTAAAAAACTAGAGTAGAAATAAAATAAAAACCAAACCTAATTAAAACCAAAAAAAAAACTATGAGATCCAATAAAGCTGCCACAGGCTCACAAGTTCAGTTTGGTCCTTACCTAAACACAATGGAAAGGCAATATAGTTGAAAGGAAAGGGAGAGTAAGAAAAATCGAAATAAGAGGTGTTTTAAGTCCCCTCATTTAGATACTAATTTATTAGTATGGATTTGGATGATTCAACCTGGTATGCTAAATGGGGGAGGGTAATTAATGATTGTTGTTTTCCACATTCTGTTTCTTTTGCTGTTACTTGTTGCTTTTTCTTTGCATTCACCCATGGTTTAAAGTATCGCAATACATACCATATCACATATCATATCAGTATTGCAAAGGTGGGGTTTTAAATTCACTTTCAGTTCTTAAGGCCTGTTTAAGAGTCGATACCTGATACTGTGTCGATTATCAACATGCTAAAGCCCCCCCCCCCCGATATTGCAGTCACTAAAACCTTCTCCAAATCCTTATTTTTCTTCAAATATTTTGTAAAACGAGCTTCTAATAGACAAATCTAGGCCTCCACTTCAGTCCTTTCGAAGCAAAAACACATATTTGGGCCAGGTCGAAGCTGAACCTCCAAACTTCGTCAACAACTTTGGTAAGCCTCATATTTTAGCTCCAATTATCCTACATTTTTTATATTTTATGTATATATGGCATATGTAAGTGAAAAATATATATTTCAAAAAAATTTTAAAAATAAAGAAATTTTAAAAAATACACCAAATGGGTATTGTTTGGTCTAGTTTTTTTATATGAGATACTATAGCTTCGTAAATTTTCGAAATAAAAAATATGTATATTTAAATAAATAAATAATATTGAAAAACTCAAAAAAAAAAAATTTAATACAAGAAGCATTAGAACACATTTATACAATAAGTTCCTCTTAATTCTGTTACGTTTTTTGTATTTTTTTAATTTTCCTTGTATTTTTTGGTAAAAAAATTAATTAAAAATTACATAAAACATTTTTGTTAAATTGGGTGATCTATGGCTGTGATGATTTTCAGCCACCCCAAAACTCTAGTATTGATGTGGGGTTGGGGCTTGGGAGTTAGGGCTTAGGACTTAAAAATTGGATTGGGACGGATACATTTTTTTTATCATTAGGGAAGAAATTTTATTGCAAGATCATGCACAAGCAAAAGAAAGCCCCTTCGGGAGCTATCTAAAGACCAAAGAAGGCCAATCAAAAGCCCAACAAGAAAATTTGCATCCAAAAAATCCGCCAAATGAAAAGTTCATCGATATTGGAGACCCAAAGCCCTATCCTTCATTCTCTCGATGGATACTTCTTCACCTTCAAAAATACGATTGTTTCACTCCCTCCACAAAGTCCAAACAACAATGTGAGGAATGGAAACCCAAAGGATCTTACCGCAAGGAGATAAGTGACCTATTTTCCATCCATACCAGCTACAAAGCATCAATTTCATAGATTCTGGGGTCACCCAAGAAAAACCAAACCTCTCAAAAAATGTAACCCAAAGATCAGCCGATACTGAGCAATGCAAAAAGAGATGAGATACCGTTTATGAATATTGGTTGCATAGGCTACAACGACTAGTCATCATGACCCCTTTTCATTAGATTATCCTGTGTCAGAACTTTCCCCACGAACACTAACCATAGAAGAAAAGAGACCTTAGAGGGAAATTTCGAGTTCCAAATTTTGGTAACCGGTTCCTCCACCACTCCCAATGGTCAAAGAAGATTGTACATGGAACGGACAAAAAAGTTTGATTTAGGGTCAAAAGTCCATACCTGTTGGTCTGCTTCATTGGTATTTCCTACTTTGGTATTTTCAAGTCTTATCATGAGGCATGAAATTGGTAAGACCTCCCAGTCATTAGCCTCCCTCCGAAGATGCAAGTCCCACACAATAGATTGGTCCCCTCAAACCATACGATCTTCAATTGAGCCAAGCTTCAAAGAGGCAATGGCATAAATATCCGGGAAGGCCTAGCTAAGGGGAGTCGCACCACACCAAAAAGAAACTCTATTCCCACAGCCAATCTTATACCCAATACCACTTTTGAAGGATTCGATCTCAATTAAATGTCTTTCCATATGCTACATCCATAAGACCCCCTTGGTTCTTTAGAAGACCACCTAAAAGCTTAGGATTTATATTTTGCATCGATGACATTTCTCCAAAGAGCATTTGACTCCATATTGTACCTCCACAGCCACTTTAATAGTAAAGCCTTGTTGAGTTCCTGAAGAGATCTTATACCAAGTCCCCCTTGATCCAAAGGTAAGCATGCTCTATTCCAATCAATCAGATGGTATTTCTTCCCACCATCCATTGAAGGCCAGAGAAAAGCCCTTCGCGCTTTATCCATTTGCTAGAGAATTGACAATGGGACTTGAAAGAGGGACATAAAGTATACGGGAAGGTTCGACAAACCACTCTTAATCAATGTCAATTTTCCCCCTTTCGATAAGTACTTCCCTTTCCATCCAACCAACCTTTGTTGAACCCGTTCCAGTACCGGATCCCACATGGCTTTGGCTTTCCGGCTGCCTCCAAGCGAAAGGCCCAAGTAAGTAGCCGGTAGAGAAGCCACTTGACATCCCAGTAAACCTGCAAACTGGTTTGCATCCTGATCATCCGGGATAGCATAAAGCTTATTCTTTAAAAGGTTGATCATCATACTAGAAATTGCCTCAAATATCAACAAAATACTTCGAAGGTTATGGATTTCTGAATTTTTCTTTGGGATAAAAAAGAGGGAGTTGTCCGCAAACTGAAGAAGGGTAATGGAAATTGCTTCATCTACGATTTTACAGCCCAACAACCCTCCCACATCAACAACTCTAGAAACCAGGTAGCAAAGCACTTCCATAACAATGCTAAAAAGGAAATGGGAGATCAGGTCTCCTTGCTTCAAACCCCTTTGGCCCCTTTCAAAGCCCATGGGTGTCCCATTTATCAACAATGAGTACGATGCTGACGTGATACAAATCTGCATCCAAAACCTCAGTTTCCTCCCAAAACCCATATGCATCAAAGCCCAGTCCAGGAATTATCAATTCAAGTGGTCGTACGCCTTTTCCATATCTATATGGAAGACCAAGCCCCCAACCTTCTTTTTTGCTCCAGTAGTCAATACATTCATTAGCTATTAGACTGCAATCCAAAAGTTACCGGCGCTTCACGAAAGCACCTTGGGTAGGCGAGATAATGAAGTTCATCACCGCTTCCATTTTCATTGCCAGAACTTTATATAGTAATTTATAGAAGCTATTAAGCAAGTTGATTAAATGATAATACCGAATGTCCATAGGTTGCACTTTTTTTAGGGATTAGCGTAATAAAAGAGGTGTTAAGGCTTCTACACAAAGCTCCCTTCATATGGAACTCCATCAAAGCTTTTGAAACTTCCTAGCCCAAGATATCCAAAAACTCCAAATAGAAGCACATGAGGAAGCCATCAGGCCTTGGAGCCTTATCCTCTTTGAGACTTTTTAGCTCCTGAAGGATCTGTTTATAAAAAGGTCTCTCCAACCACTCGATCCATTTCCTTGGGACTGCTGCATATTTGATTGCATTATATTTCTCCAGTTTCACTCTTATACTTTTGTTTATACCTTGTTTGGCCATTGGCCATATTTTTTTTAGAAAGGTAAGGTATTATAAATAAGAAAACAGAGATAAATACAAGAGAGGATGTATGAAAAATACAAACCCATGAACCAAAACAAGACAAGAGACGGCAACCACCAAAACCAGCTAAACAAATACAATGGTATCCCACCCAAAAACCTACTCATGAAATCTCACCTCTTTGAAAGAGAAATAGAGACCTAGAAAAAATCAAAGAAAGCACACTATCCAAAATCTTATCCCCTTGTGAAATCAGCCCTTCGAAATTTCTATGATTTTGCTCCTTTAGATGCTCTAGCAAACACCCAGTAGAGAGAGGTGACAAACTACCTTACCTCTAGGGGAAAATGCAGCAGGTGGCACCAAACTCCACCAAGAGATGAGATTGGCCATGGATTTTGGAGTCACCCAATAAATTCTGAAACGCTTCAAGATGGAGCCCCTTAAAAAGGAGGCTAACCGGCAATGAATAACGAGGTACATACCGAACTCAACCTCGCAGTAACACATGGGGCATTTAATAGGCATCGGAAAACCCTTAGAAATCAATACATTCATGGTTAGCACCCACTCTTTAAAGAGAAGCCACACCAAAAAGGTCACTTTAGATGGAGCATCCAATCTCCAAATCACCTTATCTAGAAAAGACCCCTCACCACAATTGGCAAGAGCTCTAAAGCAAAATTTCACCAAGAACTCTTGATTCACCTCGCCCATCTAAAGTCTCATGTCCTCACACTATTCCAATCACCCAAAGGAAATTCCTCTAACATTTTAAGAAGGCTGGTCACCTCTTCCATTTCCCAGTCATTAATATTCTGTCTAAAGTGAAGATTCCATGAAGGCATGAACAAAAGCAATGACATCTAATCATATGATCGTTTACCGACCCTTCTCTATTTAAGGATAGGTTAAATAATGTGGGAACTCTCGCCAGGGGAATGAGACTGCACCAAGCATCCAACCAAAACTAAACCCTTTCACCATTGTTTACTCTAAAGGCAACCAATCTAGAGAGGGCTTGGATTATGTGAGAACGAATCTCGTAAGAACCGTGAAAACAGCATCAGAGGGGCTGATGCATCAGTACCGAAAAGTGATTTTCACTTTTTGGGGGGCACTTACCACTTTTCGGCACTAATGTGTCTGTACCCTGATGCCGTTTTCACAGTTCTCACAAGATTCGTTCTCACCTAATTTTTAGTGACCTAGAGAACCACCCAACCTCTTTAAAGATACCCTTCTACACCCCCGATCCATACGCACCCTCCAAGATCTCAGTATACTACCCCGAATTTCCTTCTCTGTATTTTTCCGCAATGACGTTTCTCCATAACTTATCCCTTTCCTCCCCGAAACGCCAAAGCCATTTAAATAAGAAGACTCCATTCAACACACCTAGAGGTCTTACCCCCAAGCCTCCTTCACTCACCGACAACCCTTCCGGCTTAACACAAAAACTCTACAAACCAAGACTCTCTACCTTCAACACTAATCTATACAAGCCTTCCGAAACCAGAATAAACAGAAGGGAGGAAAGGGGATCTCCTTGTTTCAACTCCATACAACCCTTGAAGAACCCTTTAGACAACCCATTCACCAAAATGGAGAAAGAAGGGGAAGAGAAATAAACATCAATCCAATTCCTCTACCATTGTCCAAACCCCATTCGAAAGAGGACAAAATTCAAAAATGACCAGCTAGTGTGATCATAGGCTTTCCTTAAATCAATCTGCAAATAACCCTAGGCATGCCACTTTTGATTCGAGCATCAATGCATTCATTTTCTATAAGCGAGCAATCCAGGACCTGGTGACCTTTCACAAAAGACCCCTAGTGCTAGGAAACCATATGGTCCAAAGCCTTCTCCATTCTAAGGGCAAGGACCTTACACAACAACTTGTAAAGACACCCAATAAAATAATTGGACAATAATCTTTTAACTCCATTGCACCTTTCTTTTGGGGAATTAAAGCACCAAGCCGCTACTCATGGAACTCCCCAAAGGCCTTCATGATGTCACCCCTCAACAACTCCCTGTTGGCCAGATTATGTAATCAATGTATGACATTATTGATGTAGCATGCATATGAACTAGTGGGTGTGTGCACTAATCCATAAACATTAACAAAACATAAACATAATTCCTACTTGCACATCAACACTCGAATTCAGGCAAATATTCAATTAAATTCAATAAGCATGATAAGAGACAAAGCCTACAAAGTAATAAACAAAACCAAACCTAAGCTAAATGTGGAAATAACAATTGAATTAAATGATTAGTCACATGTCGGGGTGCTGTCCAAGAATTCAATAAGTCATAAAGTGTATAAAACATGTGAAAATTATGAGAAACAACCATGGTTTGTTCATGACTAAATAAGAGGACTAATAGGGCTCATCAAACATGGGTTAAAACATGGCCACAGTAATGTAGGATCAGATTTATCAGAGAAACGATATTGGTATATCAGAATATGATCAACCCTCAACCCATACACCATAACCCATGCCAACTACACATTAGGATTCAAATAAAACCATCATACAATCACAAACTGGCCTCTCTTATGCTGTTAGAGCTTGAGTTGGATCTCCCACAAGTGATTTGGTGCTGATTCCAAAAGCAAACTGATCATAGGAGATGAATTTAGACTGACCGAAAATTTAAGAGGTTGTGTAGAATCATTACCGCCTGCCTGATGTTAACCCAGAAGCTACCAAATGATGCCAGCTGCTTTGAAGCTGATTCCTCTTACTGTAGAATCGTCCAAGAGGTAAGAACACTAAGTCAAAAGCCCACGGCAAGATTCCTAAGAGATAGGCATCTATGGCCAAACTCGTAGAGCACCTATTTTGCCATAAATTAACATCTGATCTAATTCTAAGGCCTCTATTTTGATCCAAAACCTGAAGTCTGGTGTAAGGATTGGTCCATTGGGATCGTTTTGGATATGCTAAAGTCCTCCCAAAAGATTACTACCAAACTCCTAGTATTTAGGAGCGGGGAGTAATTCTCGTTAAAACTAAAAATTAGCCCTGTTGATGCCTGTGTTTGAGGAAATTTGATTTTTCTCAACTAGGAGGGGCCCTTTGGGATGGGTCCCACCCCTCTTGGAATCGTGTGGGGGTCTTAAACAAATAGAAGAGATGCGAAAGTCCAGCTCATTGGATTGTAGGGCTAGATTCAAAATCGTGGGGAGTAGTTCAAAGCTAGATGCATGCCTAGACTACCCTACCTCTACAAAAAAAAACTCTGTCAAATCTTGAAAAGTGTTGAAGGGGACTTCTCTGATCTAAACTTCAATCCTGGGCATGTACAGAGTGATGAGAATACTCCAAAATATCAATCTCTGTCTAACAAAAATCAATCCCTCAAGGATTTCTTCAGTTCAACCTTAGAAAATAAAAAAATAGGGTATTATATCAAAAGGAAAAATTAAGAAGGTGGGAGAGGACCTTTGACCCAAGGGGAGAGAAAGTAGTCTCCACTACCACCGTTAAATTAGGCTAAACCTATACTCATTCCAGGGTTTTCAGGTTCTTCAACTGCATTCAGAAAGAAGAAAAAGATAACCAAGGTGTCAAAACATGAGAGTCAAAACTTTAATATTATTCATCATAAAAAGAGTGTTGGTCGTGTGGGGTGTTTTTATAGCCCCCACGGCCAAGCTTATTACACCCTACATAATGCAAATACTAAAATACACCCCCTAGCACAAGCTCATAGCCAAAAAAACCCTAAACTACATTTAATAACAAAAATACCACTAAAATACTCTACTAAGACAAAAATACCCTCATATAATGTGCTAGGGAATAAAACATAAAAATCCTTTAATAAAACCATAACATAGGCACAACCCTCCTACACCGTCTCTAATAGACCTAAAACTCCTGCTTGGACCTGATGTCCTCATCAATTATCGTTTAGGTTATACATTATTATCATTAATTATGTGGATTTGTAGCTTTATTGTGCAATGTGTACTGTATTTATCAGTCTCTAACACTTAAAGTTCTAGACATGCAAGACAGCATGTGTCACGAGGATATTGGTTTCAACTATTGATATCCAAGTGTGTAATGAAGTGTAAGGGCTTCTAAGTGTTTAATAATGCTTAACATTTCCTAAAGTTTCATTAAAAAATTCTAAGGTTTACAAAGTGTTTCCAGTGTTTCCATAAGCAACAACATATGTAATGAGGGTGGCAGTTCTCCCAACCATTATAGATGATTATTTGATATATGTAAGGATTCCTAAGTTTGTATTAGTGTTTATTATATCATATCCCGAAGTTTCATCAAAACATTCCAACATCTAGTTAGTGTTTCCACCATTTCCATTTTTTTAGTGTATTCCTACAATAGTGGTGATACTTCAATACATATCCGTACCCCAAGGGTCTGATACGACATGCGATACCAATACTTTAAACCATGCATTCACCACTCCAGTGAATCTGTTTGTATGTCTCCCTTCTTCTTTCTTTTTTAATGATACGATCCACCTCTCCACACTCCACAAAAAACAAAAAACCATATTGGTACCACTACAACCAAAACTTTTGCTATTGTTTGATACTAAAGGAACCCTTGCTTTCCCTATTATTATAATGTTGAGAGGTTGAAAAATGGATGCATATTGGACCATATTGTAGAGTATGTATGAACTTCAAGTTTTGGTCCTGACAATCTTATTAAAGAAATTGGTTAACCAAGACACCATTGCCTCCCAAATACTAATGGACCGCAATTGGGATACCAACTGGCCTAAAAACCTTCCCTACATCTTTACCGAAGCTTCTATAACTTCAGATATCCTAATTCAGTGAAAATACTTATGATTACTGATCTAATCGATGCTGCTGATTCCTTAAACCGAGGTTACAGACATGGTGTACATGGTCTACTTTGATAATTTTAAAATTTACTTCCGCATGTTTCCTTAACTTGAGCCACCCTTGTCCTTCACTAAAACTATTTTTAACTCTCACTTCTAATGAATCTAGCATGATCTAGGTCTCTATATTTCCTAACCCAAATTTTCGCAAGATTGCACACATCTTTCCCGCCATCCATTGTACTTGACTTACGATAAAGGCCATCCTATGCCTTTAGAATCACTCACTACTTTCTTAGCTTCTTTTTTAGCATTTCTATACCTTTTTATATTTTCCTCAGTCCTAGTCCTTCACCAAGCCTTGAAACAGGACCACTTATGCCCATGTGAATTTCATCATTCCAACACCAAGTTTCTTCAAACGATTTTACTTTTCACCTAGATTTCCAAGGACCTATTTCACTATCCTTTACAGCCAGCCACCCAATTTCACACAACATTACTTCATCCAAATTCTTTCTCCCTTCCATTATCAATTTTTCTAGATTAAGGTTCGACCACCTAGTTCTTAGGCACATGATCTCTCCTCTATCTCTCTTCCATTTTTTAACACAAACATCTAAAACCACTAACCTATGTTGTGTGGTGAGGCTCTCTAAAGGGAAAACATTTCAATCGTTATGTGTTGACCACCCTTCTAGTAAGAAAAAAAAATCTACCTAGCACCTATCTGATCCACATTTAAAAGTCAACAAATGTTCATCTCACTTTATGAAGCATGTGTTTGCTATTGCAAATATAGCGCCATTGTATATATTAGGGTTGCATCCCCTGCCTTGTTCCTTCTTCTAAATCCATATCATCCATGCAGTCTCTCACATCTTCCATCATCTTGCCCTTCCTATAAACACTCTCCCCATTAAGAATTCCTAGAATTAATCCATCCATCCATCCATTCATATTTTCCCAAAACTGTCTTATAATGCTTTCATCTAATTCTCTACTTGATATGAGTACATGCGCTCAAACTCAACCCACCAAAGTCATATCCCAACTACTTGGGGTCAGCTACCCTAATAATCTTATCCCACCATTCCACTCTATCTATAGCCATATCTTTCATTAAATCATGAGTTGTCATGTCTTTTCTCACTACCTCAACCCACGTCCTTTTAAGCCTTCCCCTTGTCCTTTTAGAGCCTTCAACTTGAACTGTAACATACTCAATGGTACAATCATTGGTCATCATTGTATATCACTGAAGTATCTCAAAAAAATCCCTCATCTTGTCACCTACCGGTGCTACTCCTTAGTTCCTACAATGCACCATTTCGAAGTCTTGCCATTCATCCATCTCAACAACCACATCTCAGCTATTATCATTCTGCACTAATTATATTAATTATTTCTTTTTCTAAATAAGAAGATATTGTCTTATCACCTCTCTAAACATTTATAATTTCATCCTTTGAATATTTCTCTACTATTATCCATACTCCATTTCTATCGTTATCTTCTACATAACAGATGACAGTGCTTTTGGGATCTGAAAGAAGATAAGAAAGAAAACAAAGAAAAAGATTTAGAAAAAAAGAGTGGAGATTGAACAGAATAATCCACCATTAACTTTCTCACATATATAAAATATGTTTATAATAAACTTTGGATATAATTGCTATTACCAAAGCAGTATATGTACAAGTCCAGAAAAATATAACTATGGACAAGTTTACCCCAGACAATAGTAACATTTAAACAAGTTAAATACTAATTTATAACCAAAGACCCTTAAACTTCTATGTAGAAGGGAGCCCGCTGATGTCAGCCTATACTTAAGGTCTTGGGACCCATAAGTCTCCACTTATGTGAAGGTTGATGTGGCATGACAACTGATGCAAATCCAAAAGAAGAGTAAACCGATTTTCTCTTCAGGTATTAGAAATATCTAGGGTTTAATAGAAAGGTTAAAACTGCTGGAAATTGTTTCAGAAATAGGCTATAAGTGAAGGATTTATTGGATAGTTTCTATTTGAGAATTAGATTAAATGAATTGATGTGGGTTGATGAAAAGGGTTGTTGAAATTTGTAATAAAGCAGCAATTTATAGCTGGGAAAGAATGGATTTATGAAAAACAGAAATTCAGAAGTAAAGAATGGAAGTGTGGTAAACAAAATATAGCTGTGCGGTTGTATAGGTGTGATGGAAGAGAGTTGTGGTGGGTAAGGTTGATAAACAATAAAAAGGTGCAAGGTTAAAGACTGATATAAAAAGGGATGATTAAACTCGTTATGGTTTAATCATGTTATATACATGGTATCAAATATCTTGAAATATCTTAAATATCTTCCGACATATGTCCATGTCTACCAGGACCGACACAACATATTCCTATA
>JAOXJP010225964.1:0-11576 GCA_025762735.1 Platanus orientalis | reverse complement strand
AAGTCCTAACCTCTAACAATGCATAAATATTAACTAGAACGGTAAAAACTCAAAAAGGACTCTAATACCAATAATAAAAAAAGAGAGTCCATGATGTATAGAAAAGATGTCCCTCCATTGTCTTCATGTGTCTTCTCATGTGGACCCCACTCAGCCTTCAATGTCCACATCACCCCTCCTCTGACTTTTTAAACAGCCCAAAAAGACTAAAATATTGGCTGTTCGACCAGCCTATTGGGGCCCCAGTTTAGTTGTTTTAACATTCCAAAAGTAAGCCAAAATATGAGATCGTATACACCCAATTCCCCTAAACTTAAGCAATTTTTGCTTATTATATTAAGACCCCTAAGACATAATAAATTCTAAAAAAATCCCTAAGACTAAAATAATTAAAAAAATCTCCATTGGCCATTAAAAAGGCCTTTTTACATATTTAAAAAAAAAAACTATCCTAACTATTCTAACTACTGGACAAATAGTGCAACCTATCCATGATCACCAAGTTTCTTCTTCTTGGTTGGATATGCTCTCACATCAAAATGAGTACCACATTTGGTTATGGACAATAAATGGACCTTATTCCTAGATAAGAAGAGGCTAGCCTAATAATTGCCTAGATATATAGGTGGCAAAGCTTAGAAAAGTGTAGAGTAGAAAATTGTAATAAGGTGCTTCAAGCCCTCAATGGTCCAACCGCAATGGACACTTTGGGATTCACAACCATTGCAATGCATTGACACATTCATTGAAAGAAAAACAACAGTAGTACATAGCTAATACTGGTTTCCCTTGGAGAATGTGGTTGCTACCTTCTTCCTCTTCAACCAGAGATTGGTTCCCTTGGAGAGATTTTTTAGGTTTATGCACGTTAGTGAGAAGCCAACACCTCCTTGGTTCTTGCGGTGAGAGGCTACAGACCAAGATTTTATTTTTTCATTTTCTCTTTTTTCGTTTCCACCACATCACTTTAAGTTTTATTGATATTCTTAGCTATCATTTTACATCAACTTTGATACCATCTCTATCATGCTGCATCAGTTTGGTATCAAAACTAAGTTACCAACTAGTTTCTACTTAGTTAAGATCCTTCAGGTTAGTTTTCACAATGAGTTGTGTAAGGCCACCAAGATTGGATAGGTATAAATAGTTGATTGGACTTTGGTGCAAAGATTCTCTTAAAGATGAATTACAAAAGATCATATATGACATTAATGACATAGAGTAGGACAAAAGGAATGGGTACCATGTTGATAGACTACAACTGCTTGTTCGGGTACCAGGTTGATAGACTACAACTGCTTGTTCGGGTACCATGTTGATAGACTACAACTGCTTGTTCTCCAAGAAAAGAGGTGACAAATCTATGAGAGGATCGATGAGTTTGATTGGTATCATAAGCAAAAACAACTAAAAAAAAGCGAAGCACGAATATGATGACTTCAAGGCAAACATCAAGAATATCTTAGATGAAGGTTTTGCCAAAATTTAGACAATCCTTGCAAAATCTTAACAAAGCAAGTAGGAGGTGACTGAAAAGAGTGTGGAGTCTAATATATTATCTGAAGTGAAGAAGACCAAGAAAAAAGCTAAAGAACTTCAAGTTCAAGCCTTGTCTGTGATAGATGAGACCCATGAGGAAGCCAAGTCACCATCTAACGTTGAGAGCGAGAATCTTGATGCAGTAAATGTTGATCAGATTAGTGCGGAGTTGCCAGATGAACCAGTGAAGATTAAGGATGCAAGTGATGCGGCGGAAACGAAAAAAGAGAAAAAGAAAAGATAAAAACCTAGTTTGTAGCCTCTCACCACAAGAATCAAGGAGGTGTTGGCCTCTCATCAATATGCATAAACTCAAGGAATCTCTACAAGAAACCAATCTCTAGTTGAAGAGGACGAAGGCAGCAGCCGTATTCTCTAAGAACAATTCTTTATTATTCATTCATTCAATGCCAATACTAAGAGGGAATAGGTCTATTTTATAACCCACGGGTTGCCCTCTTAGGGTAGGTACAACTTGGAAATCATCCCCTAAAGACAACTTAAAAAATAAAGAGAGAAATAAAATAAAATCCGCCAAAAGAGGGAGAATAAAATAAAATCACCCAAAAGATTAAAAAATAAATAAAATAAAATCCCTCAAAAGAGAAAGAAATAAAAGAAAATCCCCCAAAAGAGAAAGAAATAAAATAACATCCCCAACATGTATCACATGATCTCTCTTTACTGCTACACATGTGGGTCCCACCCACATGTCACATGGGTCCCACTTCAACTTCGATGCCCGCATCAAGGGTCTTATGTAGGCGTTGAAGGTTGCATGGAAAGAGATGTTAAACCATCAATGGGTGCGACCAACAGTGTTGACTTAAGAGATGATAGTGTTGTCGTCTTCAGGTTGGTTCAATAAGGAACCTAGAGGAGTTATTCTGGTGGAGGACAATGGAGGTGGGGAAGGGATGGGGGATCCTAGTTCAGCCATGGCAATTGCGAACACGGGACGGGAGTGGGGTGCTCAAGTCCCCGGGGAAGTTGAAAGGGAGCTATCAAACCCTTGCCCGGAGAAGGTGCCTCGTATAGTCACAAGTAGTCTTACAGATGGTGTAGCATCTTTGGAGTAGGGGAAGACAAACGCAGCTGGGGAAGCATTATAGGAATTCCTATCCCAGATGGGGCATGCCAAGTTAAAGCTAAGGGGGAAACTGGGGAAGACATATGTGGGCTCCTATATCCTGTCAGACCAAAGGAAAGGATTTGATTTGCGCTACGTTGGAGTGGGAAAAATGGAAGGGAGGTTTCTCAGCAATGGGCCTAGGAGGTCTACCAAAGTCTTCTTTTGCTCTATTAGGGAGGACGTTAAGAGGATTCACAACACAAACTTCTCGATGGCGTTGGTTCCAGTAGCAGAAGATATCCGAACCCTCTTGGAGGTCTCGGAATGGGTGCTGCAGAAGATATGGGAGGTCAATAGGGTGGTGGGACAGTCATTTGAGAGAGTTAAAAAGGAGGCTTGGGCCCCATTTGCAAAGTTAGAAAGAAGGGAGGTTGTCGGGTTTAGGAGGTTGGCCCACCCAAGGAACGAATGCATAGAGCTGAACAATCTAGAATGAGGTCTGTCTAACAACAAAGAGAAAGGGGAGCAGGTCACAGGATTATAGAGAATGTGTCGAGGGATCAACGAAGGTTGCAGATGACTATTCGAATCTTTATCATAGAATGTTCATGGCCTCAGGAAAGGGGATAAGAGAAGATTACTCAAGGATATGACTCGAAGAAGTAGGGCTGACGTGGTGTTGGTTTAGGAGTCCAAACTAGAGGAGGTTTATAGGAGGGTGGTGGAATTAGGGAACGACTACTAGAGTTAGGGAGTCTTTGAGTTGGTGTGTCACAACTATATATGAGCTGACGAATGGGGTGCTCTTGACTGGGTTCTTGGCTGAGCTGGAATCGATTAGAGCAGCTTGTGACCGGCCTTGGTGTGTGGGAGGGGACTTTAACGAGGTTTTGTTTTCTGACGAGAAAAATAGGGGAGGAAAGAGAACAGGGGTATGAATCTCTTCAGGGATTTTGTGGACTGCAACAACCTGCTTGATGTGCCCCTCTCGGGGACTCACTTTACTTGGTCCAACTTTCAGGAGCGGCCATCAATGAGCAGGCTGGATCGCTTTCTAGTTTCTATGAATTGGGAGGATAACTTCTCGCCTGTTGAAGCTTTGGTGTTTCCTAGGCTTAGCTCAGATCACTCTCCTCCAGTGTTGCAAAGCGGGACGGTAAGATCTGGGTCTCAGCCCTTCCATTTCCAACTTATGTGGTTTCTCCAACCAGGGTTCAAAGAGTTGGTGGCAGATTGGTGAAGATCCATTGAAGTGGAGGCCCTCTGGGGCAGAGATTCAGCTTGTGGGATAATCTAAGGGTTTGGAACAAGAGATGTTTGGCAACTTTGAAGTCTAAAAAGAATCTCTTCTCGATGCAATCCGTCAACTAGATGTGAAGGAGGAATCTATAGGGCTTTTAGAGGAAGAAAGGGTGAACCGGGATATCTTAAATGAAGACTACAAGCGAACCTTGTCTATGGAGGAGGTGATGTGGCGATAGAAGGCAAGGGTTCAATGGCTGAAAGAAAGAGATAGTAACACTAAATTCTTTCAAAAAATGGACAGTTGTAGGTAGAGCACCAATGAGATTCATAGATTCAAGGTGGATGAGGTTTAAGTGGAGAGCGAGGTGGACACCAGACATCACGTGGAGCGCTACTTCCGTAGTCTATACACTGAAGATTGGGAGGCTATGCCCAAGGTGGAGGGGGATCCAATTCCCTAAAATTTCGGAGGAGCAGGTTGCTTTGTTGGAAAGGCCGTTTGATGAGAAGATTAGGGGAGCTATTGGGCTTATGGAAGGGGACAGGGCTTTGAGACTAGGGATTCCCGATTTTGTTTTATAGAGAATGTTGGGAGACAGCTAAGGATGACTTGTTGCAGGTGGTACAGACTTTAATGAGAAGGGATTCCTCGATAGAGGGAGGAATTCCACTTTTGTATCGTTGATCCCTAAAAGGAAAGGAGTAGATAAGTTTTTTGAATATAAGCCGACAAGTCTCATTGGCAGCACCTACAAAATAATCTCCAAGTGTTTGGCGATGATATTGAAGGTAGCCCTACCTACTATCATCTCCAAGGAGCAAAGAGCTTTCTTGAAAATAAGATAAATTCTTAATGGGTTTCTTTGTGCCAGTGAGTGCATTGACGACCAGGTTTGAAGTGGGAGGCTGAGGGTGGTTTACAAGATGGACATGGAAAAGGCGTACGATAACGTCAACTAGGAGTTCTTCTATTATATTTTGGGTCGGTTCGCCTTTAGGTATCGCTGGCGAAACTAGATGTGGCATTGTTTTAGCTTAGCCTCCTTCTCAGTGTTGGTGAATGGGACCCCAACCCGTCACTTTGAGGCCTCTAAGGTCTTGAGGCAAGGGGACCCCCTCCTCTTCCTCTTAGTGGCCATAACGTTTGGGGCAATGCTTTGCAAAATGGCAAAAGGTGGGCTCCTCGAGGGATTCAAGGTGGGTAGGGTGGAGGTTTTGGTCTCTCACCTAAAATACGCAAATGACACGTTGATCTTATGAAATAGCTCCTAAGAGCATATTCGGATGTTGAGATGTGTTCTCCAGTGCTTTAAAGCCGTGACAAGTTTGCGAATGAACTTTGGAAAGAGCTTGATTATCGAGTTGGGTGAGGTGCCTAATAATGAAATATTGGCCGCCAATCTGGGGTGTCGAGTCGAACATCTCCCTATACCTTACTTGGGGATTCTCCTGGGAGCATCTTTTAAAAGCAAGGAAGCATGGGGGCCTATAGTGAACAGGGTGCGAAAAAAACTAGCGGGATGGAAGACCCAATATTTCTCAAAAGGTGGAAAGTGACATTGATTAAGGCTGCCTTGGCCAGTATTCCGGTGTATTTCATGTCCCTCTTTGTGATCCTAAGATAGGTGGCGCATCAAATTGAGAGGTTGCAAATAGACTATTTGTGGAAAGGCGACGATGATGATAGGGGATGACTTCTGGTAGCTTGGGACTAGGTGTGTACCTCAAAGTCTAAAGGGGGGTTGGGGCTAAGGCATTTGGATTTTATGAATAAAGTGCTTCTCAGGAAGTGGTTGTGGAGGTTTGGGTTGGAATCGGATTGCATGTGGATATAGGTGATTGTTTCTAGATATGGGTTGCACACTAATGGAGATCCTTTTCAAAGTTAAGAGGTTCATGCAAAACTAGTCCTTGGAAAGGTACTATAAGGTTTTTCCAAGAATTCAAGGAAGGTTTGCAAATGGTGATAGGTAATGGCCTGAAGACGAAGTTCAAGGAGAACAAATGGTGTGAGTCACAGCCGCTTATGACGAAGTTTCCCTCGCTTTTCTTGATGGAAGCAAACCTCAAGCTCTAGTCTCTTATTACCTAGAAATCTTTCAAGGGGCAATGGTGTGGCAACCCATCTTTAGACATTTGGCGTTTGATTGGGAGCTACCTTATATTGCAGCTTTGTTATGGAGGTTAGATTCAGCAGAGGTGAGGCCTAATCAAGAGAATAGAAAAGTTTGGACTGCAAGCCCTGATGGGACATTTTGCATCAGGACGTGTGTGCAGCTCTATGGGAACTCGGAAGATCTCCAGACTCCGTGGAAAGATATTTGGTACACCCCTGGCCTATCCAAGATCAGTTCTTCATGTGGGTGGCATCCTTAGGGAAGATCCCAACTATTGGTGTGCTGCGAAAGACAAGCCTCATCCTTACCAATATATGTAGCCTATGCAAGGAAGATAAGGAATTGGTGTCTCACATATTCTACATTGTCCCTTCTCCTGGGAGATCTGTTTTGGGATCCTTAAAGACTTTGGAATGCGATGGGCTCCCCCAATGGATCTGAGGACTCTTCTTTCAACTTGGAAAGACAATGCATTTTTTGTGAAAGGAACAAGAATTGGAGACTTGTCCCAGTGGCAGGGTGTTGGTCAATTTGGTCGGAGAGGAACAAGAGGTTCTTTGAGGGTCATGCTGAACCTTCTTTCCAAGTGTACAAAAGAGAAAATAACCTTATGGGCTTCTCAATGTAAAGGGTGTGGGCATTTAAGGGCGGGTGAAAAAAAATGAATGTTGAAGTGATCGTGCATATCTATTTTCATAGCCACTTTGTGCAAAAAAGCCAATGGTTAGGTCTGTCTCCGATCCAACCCTCCCAGGCTCCCAGCACCCCGTAGTTACAGGACTAGCACTGGGTAATGACCTTTTTTTTTTTAAATAACTCCATATACCTAACCATATAAATAAAAAAATGGTTACCAAGCATTTATTTTGATAGAAAATTGGCTACCAAACTTGCCAAATAGCATAAATCCTAACCTTATACTTCAATTAGTCTGAGGTTGAACAATTAAAGAAAATGTGTCATGCAATTGAACACCATATTAGCTCATGGTTTTAAATTTTAGCAATTTTTCCTACTTTTGAGATGGTAAAATGAAATGCCAAGGGGATACAAATAATCCAAACTTTCTCCAGAAGTTCTCCAATGTTTTACTACTATTGGAAAAAATTTCAGAAATTTTGTCAATCTTGATACTTTGATGGGAACTGTTCTACTTGAGCTAAAACCCATCTCAAATCCATTCTTTGTAATAAAGTTTTATTATTGATTTATAGCAAAAATAACACCTCCACTTCAATCTATAATGGTAAATAATATTGTTTCTTTTATGTACATAATAAATTAGTTTTATAAATATTTTCTGATAGGTAATTATAGGTAAAGACGAGTTTTGAACCCTATCCGTTATATAAAATTTGTTTACAGAAAAGATATATTAGGTTGAACTTTGAAGTATAAGGTTAGGATTTATGCTATTTGGCATGTTTGGTAGCCAATTTTCTATCAAAATAAATGTTTGGTAACCATTTGTTTATTTATATGGTAACCAAACATGCCAAATAGCATAAATCCTAACCTTATACTTCAATTAGTCTTAGAAAATTGCTAAAAAAATGTTTTAAAAAAAATAGTTTATTATTATGAATCCCTAATGGGCACATCTATTACTTCGAAAGAAATTAGAAGAGAAATAAGACTGTAATGACTTCTCTAGAGGACTATGGTAACCCACCTAGGAGGGTATACAATGAATAGAGCCAACCACATTAGTCAGATTAGCCTTACAACTGAAAGCAGGGTAGAAAGCAATCTCTTATAAAACTAACTAATGACCGACTCTTTGTACATCTTTTGCCAGTTCAATGAGCTTCTGGAATCCAATGGAATTTGGAATCTTATATATATAATAAATATATAAATAATAAATTTGGCAGGTCCAATTGACTCGTAGCTAATGGGTATCATAAGAATATGGGTCTTGCTTGTAACCGTTTGTGGACTTAAAAAATAAGTGAAATGGATTAATTGCAAAACGCTAGGCTAGACTAAAATTTACATGCAAATAGATGTGACTGTAATTTCAAAAACAAAGTCAAATGAATTCATTGAGAAACACAATGCTAGACTAGAAGCAAAGATTTGAGGCTTTGAGCACATATTGATGTGACTATGTAGATGCCTTTGCTCCTCACCTTCTCCATTCCTTTGCAATTTACAAGGGATGGCCTCCAGATGAACTATATGTCTAAAATGCCTACTAGAAAGATGACCTCCAAGAATGAGTATACCTGGATTTATATGAAAGCAGTAGGAGGGCAAAGTGTGAAAGCTTGAAAAAGAAATCTACAGTTTCAAATCTCAAGCAGTCTCTTTCTCCCAGTTTTTTCTTTCGTTTGTGTTTGTTTTTTCCCTTGCTTCATCTTCTGCTTCATCTTCTGGGTGAACTTTGTTCCACCCTTTTTCATTCTCATGAAATCTTTTTTACATCTTTCCAAAAGAAAATTTTCAAGCATTCTCCATCACCATTCCCCATCCCATTAATGGATCCAATTTTGTACTTACAAGCTGCCTTCCGCTAATTCATTATATCCCACCACCATCTACCTAATTAACTCATTATACCCAATGTTGTCTATCTGTCTTCTGCCCATCATGACCATGGCTCGATTACACTCCACCACCATCTACATAATTAACTCAGTATATCCCAAGCCATTAAACTGGGAAATTGAAGATGGCTTAATTGCCCCAACTGCTTCCTCTTTCAGTTCCACTACACCTAAAGATACTTTGCATGGGTAATACTTTCCAGCTAACGCTAAAACCAATACTTTCTATACAGTTCAGACGCAAGTTTGCAGAATTGTAAATACAGAAGAAAATCAAAAGAAAAGAAAACTGGCTATAATTTATTTTTTCTGTAGAAGCAAGCGTTTGAATAAGTAGACTTACATCCGCTTCTTTCTTCACTGCAGGCTTGTATGGACAGGCAGGTGGAGCCCTCTCAGGCTTCCTATACTCCCAACCGAAAAGCCGATATACTTTGCCCTACAAGAAAAGGAAAACATTATTTGATCAAGAGAATAAAAAACCCAGGATCAAAAACATAAATCCGGAAGAAGCTAGAGCAGAACCCTTCTCGTAGAGACGGAAAACATGACAAATTCAAGACGAGTAAAAGTATAACAAAGAACAAAAGCACATCCAGAAGATAAATAAATCTTGATTCGGGGAAGAACGAAAGAGATTGAAAGAAACCCAGATGCAAAATCAGGATCATTTGTGAAAATTTCTTGCCATGATAAAATCGAATAGCAGTGGAAGGATGTTGATGATCGGAACGAGGAAGAGCGGCAACAAACAGGCCAAGCAAACCTGTAAGAAATAAAAGAAACAAAGATCAACCCAGGAAAAAAAAGGGCAATTTAACCATCAATGGAATGAACAAGAGAAACTAAAGCAAAACATAAATTCTCCAAGACTTTCCATCTTCTCAGAGTAATTTGGGTCCTGCAAACAGCGAACCAGGTGTTCAGAACGACGATGATCGCTCGATCCCTCCGCCAAAGTTAGCTTTAAGAAGCAGAGGGTCGGGTTAGATGCTCGTCCTCTTATGTTTAAAGCGAAAGATTGGGTCGACCCATAGACCGGTATGCGGCTCCTGTTATAGGACACGTGTCTCTCGTACACAAGCTCATTAGTCAAGGCCACCACAGAAATGTGACGGTCCAACGTTCATAGATTGCTAATAAGTCGGTCTATTGCGTGATCACCACGGTGTAGTAAGCGGGTGGCATTTCGCTTGTCGTGTCAAGATAAAATATATGACTATATGGTTCAACCCTAACCCGATCCATTTATTAACTGTATCAAATGGGTTAACCTTCTTTGACTGGAAACATGTTTACGGTCAATCCTTACCTGCTTATTTCATGTTAGGTTTGTGTCAGGTCCGTGGGTTATATGGTAATTCTTGTTGACCAGTCGTATTCTTATGTGTCAAGTTAAGGGTATACAGCTATATGGTTCAACCCTTACCCGATCCATTTATTAATAGTGACCCAAAACACGTTAAGAGTCAATCTTGACCCAGTTATTTTGTGTTGGGTTCATGTCAGCTTCATCATGAATCATGTCAAACATTGCGACCCTTACTGATGGATGGTGATAAATTTGAACAAAATAAAATAAAAGAAGTTTCTAAGGGTCAACTACGGAGATGGGACCCATCTAATGGTCTGCCCCATTGTGATTACCCCAGAGCCGTTTAATGGGTGTTGTCCTCTAGTATTCAAGACACCATCCTGGACACCAAATCTTAGACAGAACATTTGTAGGAAAAAAAATGATCATGACCGTAATTTTTAAAACTGGATGGAACCAGCAGTCCTACCTATTTTAACGGGACCCAACACCCTAAACGATTCTATAAAAGTTAAAACATAGTCCGTAATAGTCCGTAAAAGAAAATGTGCATAACTAAAAACCAATCTATCTTTTTATGAACCTGGTTCTAATAAAATAATAATAATAAATTAAGAAAAATATTAAAATGTATCCCACTTTCCGTATTGTGAGGTTAGAAAGTTTCTCTTTTGTTTTCTCTCCTTCATAATTACTAATTGTGTAATGTATTTGGCTCTTGGGACTAAAAATATTTGTTACTCATATTTTTATATGCTTGTTTAAACAGAGCAGAATGGCGAAACAGGATTCATGTAGCCAACCCCAAATAATTGGGATAAGGCTGTTTGTTGTTGTTGTTGTTGTTGTATTTTTATATGCTTGTTGTGTAATTTGAAAGTCACAATCTGCCTATGTATATCGTATCAAAAAGAAAAGAACGAAAAAAAAAAAAGTGTTTATGTATTATTATTTTATTTCTCCTAGATTGTGTGATTCCATGGTAATGTCTTGGTATAGTTTTGCTTTATGATATGACCATATGTCCTTTCGTCTCTTAATTTAATTATATTACTCATCTCTTAACTTAGCATTAAGCATCATTATATTAGTCTTTTATGTTATTATTTTTTTTAGCTTTCTAGTATGTATTTTCTTTTTTCTTCTTTTTTTTTCTTGGCATTTCTATTTTACAAAGCCTTCCAATGCATAACGAATTGTCATTTTTTGGAGGATACTGCTATTTACACCACATTAATTTTTGAACTTACATCACTTAAAATTTATTTTTTTATTTTTCCTTTTATACCCCTTCCCCAATTCTTTCCCTTACCTAAAATATCCCTCCCCTTCTCTCAAACCACACCCCTTTCTGACTTCAGCGATGTTGGTCCCTCCACAGCAACCCGAAGTACGATAACAGTTTTTTTTTTTTTTTTTACGTGTTCGGCTACTGTTACCGAACAGGGCCTACCCTGCTCGGCCAGCCCAACCGAACAGGCTGGTGCTCCACCCTGTTCCAGCATGTTCGGTTGGGATGACCAAGCGGGGTAAACCTTGTTTGGCTAGGCTGGCCGAGCGGGGGTTGCCTTGCTTGACAACAATAATCAGAACGGACGAAAAAAAAAAGAAAATAAATGGAGAGGGAGGGAGAGGAGAGAGAAGGGAGAGGTGGAGGGGTGGCGTGCGGGAGAGGGAGAGAGAAAGAGAGAGGAGGGGTGCCACAGGGGAGAGGGAGAGAGAAAGAGGAAGAGGGAGAA
>JAOXJP010225963.1:0-11576 GCA_025762735.1 Platanus orientalis | reverse complement strand
AAGTTGCCTACATACTCGATGTTTGCACTGATCGCAAGCTTGAAAAAACTTGTTCAGCCTAGATCAAGTCACGCGTAGTTTTGGTCTTGGGATGGACCAAACTTACATTTTTGTTTGTTTGTTTGTTTTTTTTTTTTTGAAAAGTACCTGAGCCTGAAGTTACTTCTCAGGTTGCCTACATACTTGACTTTTAGCATATGCTTTTGAAATCTTGGTCTGTCAAGATCAAGCCGCATGTAGTTCTTTGACTACAAGGGTAAAGAAAAAAGAAAAGATTTTTTTTAGGTGACTGGGCCTGAAGCTGTGTCTCAGGTTGCCTACATACCCCTTACTAGTACATTGGTCGAATGCTTCGACAATTCATGAGTCATTAGGGTTCAAGTCTACATAGTTCTTATACAAAAAGGGTGAAAGTAAAAGAACAAAAAGCTTTTTAAAAAGTTAAAACAAGAGTATGAAATGATCGGCTCTTCCAAGCCTTTGTCATCAATCCATCACCTCGTCTTGATCTGCTGTTGCTGTTGTAGAATTAGCTTTCCTGATCTGCTTTGCGGCGTTTACGGGTATCCATGTGTCTGGCAAGATGACTTGGGTAGGGTCAATCTTGTCTAAATCTAGTTCTCCATTTGCAATTACTGATTGGAGGGCCTCTCTTACATCGCCTAGGAGTGAGAGTAGACTTAGAGGAGTGGGGTTGTCTTTCCTATATTCTGAGGTGTGGGGGACTGAACATTTCCCAACCTCAGAGACAGACGGCTTAGTGTTGAACATATAAAAATGAGGAGCAGCCTTAAGATGATATGCGGAACATGAGTTGATGATTGGGGGTGGAATTATGATTAGTTCAGATGCTGACTGATTTGTACTATGTTCTGTTGGTTTTGTTTGAGCGGGTGATATAGTTGGTAGGGTGTTGCTGTGCTTGGGGAGTCGAGAAGCTGATACGAAGTGTAATGCAGCCTTGTAGTTGACACTCCTTTTCTTATTCTTCTTGAATTAGTGCTTGAGGAGAGTTTTGAGGCCTAGGCCTGCCTTGTGTGGCACTCTGACAGCCTTAATGGGGTTCCTTCTCCGTTGAGAATATTTGTCGAGACCCTTGTTTGGATCAAACTTCATTCGGGCCATCATATTGAACTTGGGAGGAAGTGTTTCAGCCTTCCTCTCCAACTCGGCTGCCTCTTGCTTGGTATGTATGATCTCAAACTGATATGAAGTGAATGTGTTCGGTGCTTACAGGTTCCAAACTCCCAATATCTTCTGGCCGGTCATGGTGATGACGTCCGTATCTGCTGGCACCGTGATGTCATCATTGATAATAAATTTGACTTTCTGGTGCAAAGTGATGGGACAGCACCTGCCTGGTGCATCCATGGTCTTCCTAATAACATTGTGAAGAAGGATGGTATGCTCAGTACCTAGAACTGAACTTAGAACATTCTCCCTCCTATCATTAAGGGAACGAACACTTCTCTTTGGCCGCAACTCACTGAGTTGTCGAAGGCCCTAATGTCACATGTTGGGTTTTACACAGTCTGAGGGGACCCTCAATGTGTCCAACATACCCTTGGTACAAATGTTTAGAGTTGACCCGTTGTCTACCAAGATAAGTGGAACACACATGTCCAAATGACGTGAGATGATGTAGATTGCTCTGTTGTGGATTGTGTCTCCCTCAGGGATCTCATTCTCAGAAAAGGTGATAACTCTTGGCGTTGATACCCTTGCCACCATATTCTCTAGCCTATCAAGAGTGATTGATGTGTCTATAAAGGACTTTCTAAATATGCTCAGGAATATTTCTCGGTGTTGCTATGATGTGAGTAGAAGGCCCAAGATTGAGACCTGCGCGGGTATTTTTGATAATTGCTTGACCAAGAATAAGTGGGATTTCTGAATAGTTGCTTCGAAAACCTCATTTTCTCTCTTTTTTTCTACTTCTCCAGACTACTTTTGTACCTCTGTCTTTGTTTCTTCTTCTACCATTTTCTCTTCCTCTTTTCCCTCAGGGTATAGGTATGTGACTGGTTTAGAGACTCTGCTAGACTGGGTGATGAAAGCTGTGAGCTCTTCCAGTTCATCTTTTGCCAGTTCAAGGTCTGCGACTTCTCCAACTAGGTAGCCCAATGGGACTCTATTAAGCAAATATTGGATTTTGGTTGGTGGAGGAATGTTGATGACTTGGCATGAAGATGAAAGGTCAATGAGTTGAGTATACAATGATGGTGGTGGAATGATATGGGGTGGTGTGAAAGGGTTATGAGTTACTGAACCTTCCCCATATATGTTGATATTTGGGGGAAAGAACTGAAATAGGGCTTTCTAGAGCCATGTCCCACATGTGGGTGAGCAAGTGCTCATATTCTGGAGGAGGAACAAGCTCAGGGGCGTGTCTTCCTATAGTGTATACATGGTTGATATTTGGTAAGAAGATGACTTTTTTGGGTTCTGAAGCTTTGGTGATGTAGCTAATAGGGTTGAATTGAATGCTGGTAGTACTTATCATGTTGACCCCCTTTGGTGGCTTGTGGTAAGGGAGTGGATTTTGGATGATGTTGGTATTTGGTGGGGGATTGGTGGGTGTAGGGTCAAATGATACCTTACCCTTATCGATCAAGTCTTGGATATCATGTCTCAAGCGGAAGCATTTGTCGAGGGTATGCCCTGGGGTTTGGTGATACTCATAATGTTTTCCCGGGTTGTAAAAGCAAGGCAAAGGGTAAGGTGGAGGTCTAGGCTCCATTGGCTACAATAGCCTCTTCTTGATGAGATACTCCATTATGTATTTATAGGAGTAGGGCAAAGGTGTGAACTTCCTTTTCTTTCTTTCTTCTCCAAGCGTACTTGGGTATCTTGGCTGGTAGAATTGTTGTACTTGAGGAGGGATAATGTTCATAGCTACAGGATAACTCTAAGCTGGCCGGTTATGACGGAGATAGGACATGGCAACTGTTCTGATTGGGCCGAGGCACTTCGATGGTATGCACTTGATTAGCTTCCATCCATATAGTGGCTACCTTCTTTGGCATAGTCTTGGAGGAACTAGCTGGGGTTGGTGTTGCCTCATGTACTAACCCTGCCTTGATAGCCAATTCAACTTTGTTGGCCTTGTCAACAACCTCAGCAAAGTTATTCTGTGATGCAGTCAGGAGCATCAACTAGTAAGTGGGACCTAGAGTCCTCATGAAGGTCGATATCAGGTTCTCCTCGGACATAGGAGACTTTAAGTTGGAGGTTCTTAGTCTCCATCTGTATGTAAAATCTTTGATACTTTCTCCTGAGGTTGGTCTCATTCCTTCAACTTCTTCTCTAGTCGGTAGCAGTTCTAGATTGAATCTATAGTGATTGATGAATGACTGCGTCAGGGCTCTCCATGTGCTGACATTGTTTTTCTCTTGGCTTACCAGCTATTTTCCAACATTCTTCTCCAAGCTTTAGCCAAACATTTGGACCAAGATCCGTTCATCGTGTTCCCATTGGAACATTGCATTATAGTACATACGGAGGTGCATCCTGGGGTAAGTAGTACCATCGTACTTCTTAACATTTAACATTTGAAAATTCGGTTGTAGCACACCCCCAGGGTGTATGCAGAGGTCCTTAAAATCCATTGAGATAGGGAATTGTCCTCCCTTCATAAGCTCTAGCTCTGCAGTGAACTTTGCTATATGTGCAACTGTCTTATCTTTATCTTTCTCTTTTTTGCTTGACAGCCCATATTGTTCCTCGAGGTCGAGGGCACCTTGGTGCTCTGGCTATAGATATGCAATTGTAGGACAGAGTGGAGCAGTAACATAAGTGGGACCCTGTGTATAGGCCTGGCTATGTGGGAGAGTTTGCATTGCAGTATTAGGGAGTGACATTGCAACCATCGAATTTAGGCTCTCAGGCCCTCCTTGCTTCATTAAATACTGGAACATCAGCTTCTCAAACTTAGAAATGGAGAGAATTCGAGGCTATTCATTGTGGTTTGGTTCGCTAAGGGATGGTGAAGATGATTGGGGTGTGGATGAGGATTGACCGGGTTCTAGGATAAATGTCTAACCTTGCCGAGACATGAAATCCCCCATAAATTGCTCTACTTCTTATCTGACTCCTTATGGGAATGTGCTTTCTGGAGCAGTCCTTGTGTGAGAGATTCTCCACAGATGCTTCTAGTGCAATGCTTGTTGTAGGAGGAGATGTTGACTTGTCTACCATTGTTTTCCTTTACTGAGCTTTCTTCCACTTTTGCAGTCGAGTCTCTGGGGGAGCAACTGTGGCTTGCTTATCTCGAGTAAAAAGAAAAGTTGTTTGTTATCATTTGTCAGGTTCATTTTTCTTGATTAGTTATAAATTGATAGCCAAGTGCTTTACAAGTGCATATGTCATACAAGCGAATTCTTGTCTTTTAGTCTAAAACACAAGATTTTGGAAAACAAAAAGCTTTGTATAGTATATATATATATATATCGAAAAAGATTACAAAAGGTGGGAGAACTTGCTCCAGTACATTGGAAGATAAATAAAGTAAAATCTAGACATCAGACACTATTGGAGGTGGTGGAGGTGACACTGGCTCGTAACCGAGGGAGAAGATCTGGTCTCTTAGCTTGTGAACCCATGACTTCATCCATTGATCCTACACAAAAGCTATACCATTGTTGCGCCTTATCTCATGCTCTAAATCTCTGTGGGAAGTCCTACTGTCATTGAGCTCATTTTTCAAGGAGTGAATGAGCTCTGGTTGTGTTTCATTCCAATGATGGGTACACTCATGCGAAACCTCAGTTTCTGTACGTGAAAATACTTCAGCCTCTGGGGTAGCTTTGGTCTGGGCATGTGCTGCCCATTCCTCGGCTAAATCTGATAAAGTTTGCTCATAGTCTACTTGAGTATGAGAATGTTCCACATGTGATGAAGATGTAGACTCAGTGCACTATCTCTTGTTTGAAGAGGTAGATGTTGAAGGGGTAATGGGCTATACATGAGGCCTGTGTAAAAGCCATTGCTCATATGCCAGCGTCATAGCTTGTGTCCTTGTGGATACTAACCGTGGGTGTCCTGAGACTCCCGTGTGTGAGTTGTCCCACAGAGCAGCTAAAATAGACCGGGTGTGATTCGATGTGCAGTGATCGAGTTTGCATATGTTCTCAAAAGCTATAGGAAAGTTGAACAGTTCCTGTCTGAGTGCGAGCTAATGAAGGACACGTATGGGTACATAAGGAGTGTTTTGGTGTACTCCTATGATGATTATGTAAGTACGATCCTTTATAGCAAGGAGTGGGTGATGTGTTTCGTGCCATATGACTCGCCAAGTGATTTTCTCGGGGAGTATAGCAGCTAGCAAGCTTTGGTAATCTACTGTAGATGTTTTGTTTGCTAATGGTCGGCTTCTGATATGGATTTGAACTGGAGCTAGATCGCGTGATACATAAGTCGGAAAAGATGTGAGGATGGGTAGATGTTCCTGTAGCCAAGCTTATAGGAAGGCTGGGCAACCATATGGTTGACCTTTTGGATGTTGAGCACAATATGAGAGACTGGAGATAGTCTCTGAAATGACCATTAGTGCAAGCGTCCTTTTGTAAAGGTGCTGATCTAGGATGTTTAGTAAAATACCATGAATGTGATGACCGCTGTGTTACAATAAGAGTTATCCTAAGACAACTAAAGTGAATGCTTTGAACTTGACTGGATTGTCAAAGTCGCCAGGTTTCTTCCAACCTTTTTCTAGCAAAATATCGAAGGAGCAATATAAATATTTACCTGTGGCTTCTTTGGGCAGCGAGGCCTTGGAGATATCCAATGCGTGGAAATTCTTCCAGTAGCTGGGCTTGTGATATAGAATTATGGCTTTGGTGCCAAGGCAATGATCTCAACCTATAAAGGATTCGAGCTCTTCAATAGTGGGTGTGAGTTCTTGTTTCCCAAAATAGAAAACCATACATGTCGGATCCCAAAAAGAAATGGTTGCCTCTATCAGCGGCCAATCCAAGTTGATCTAAGCCAAGGCTAGTGTTGCCTTTAATCGGCTTTGAGTTTTCTAAATTTCCTGTTTTTTTGGAGGAAGGGCGATTAAGGCATTTGCAAACTTTACAGAGATGGTAGGATATGTGTCCAGTTGTATTGATCTGTAAGCCATGTCTGTGAACATAGAGATGAACATAGGGTTAGAAATGTCATTTCACAATGAAAAATAACATTCTGTAGAATTTAAGCTTAATGCCAGTTTTTTGCTTCAATGCTTGTTTTTAAATTAAATTAAAATAAGGTGTTTAAGGGTAAATCAGGCGTTAGAGTTTTTTTTAAATGCTTAATGTCAGTTTACTGCTTTGATGCTTGTTTTCTAACTAAATTAGAAAATAGGCATTGGGAGGTTAAACATGCATTGAAATCAGTTATGAGTTTAAATGGCATGTGACCGGTTTTTTTTTTTTTTTTGTCTTTATCTTTTCTTTTGGCTTTTTTCTATTAAACAACAGTGGAGAGGTTCCCATACATCACTTTCCTTCAACTTTTTCTCAAAAGTTCTTCTTTATTTCAAATTATTTTTGATTTCAATGGTACAAGCGGGGCCAAGTCGACACTTCCCACTTCTTTCAACACAATAAAAAGCTCTTTAGAAGCATCCGGCTAAGGATGAGGTAAGCTTTTTTTTATTATTTTAATCTCTTGCTTTTGATTATTGATTTACGTTTGCTTTTTGTATATTCTTTGGATTTTGAATGATGAAAGAAACTTTTTGAATTTGATTCACTATTGCATTTGGTTTTGATTGCTTTTTGTTTGATTTTTTATTTAATTTTAATTAGGTTTTTTATCTCAAACTTATTTAAACTGATTTAGATTAGTTTTAAGATTGATTTAGCATGTTTTAGAATTATTTATTGTTAGTTTAAAATTGGTTTTTGCATGTTCTAACGCTTGAAAACTATAACTTAAATTTACAGCTGTAACGCCTGTTTTCCACCTGATTTATAAAAAAAAACAGGTGTTGGGCTTGAAATCTAGTGTCAGGTTTAAAAATTGGCGTCAAAAAGAAAAACTGCCGTCAGCTTACAAACTGGCGTCAGGAAGGAAAACTAGCATCAGCTTACAAACTGGCGTCAGGACTGAAAACGGGCATTAGGCCTGAGAGTCAGTTTTGACAGTTCTGATGTTTTTTTATCTTTTAGATTACTTTTGATTTATTTTCTTTTAAATTATATTCTAATACTTTTTAACTTGTTTTCTTTATAGATTAGAGAAAAAGTGCAGTGCCATGGCTCATGTTTCGGGGTGCTAAGGTTATAGGCCCGAATGTGCCCGAAAGTGTATAAGAGGGTGCGGGTGATGGGATTCGGCCGCTTCCTGACCTTTCCTATGGTGTCGGCCGACAAGGCCCTATTGATGGCTTTTGTGGAGAGGTGGTCCCTTATTACCCGGACGTTTCATCTCCCGGCTGAGGAGATCGGGATGACTCCGCTTGACTTCTTCATGATGACGGGTCTATCCATGGGAGGGACACCTCCGCCAAGCTCGGAGGATTTTGACCCTACATTGGTGGCTCGTTGCATTGGGCCACAACTAGTGGTCTACTATAAGGGCACCAAGGGTGTCCTTCCCTTGTGGTTCTAGGAGGAGTACGTGTGGGCTACCGATGTTAGCTCAAAGGTGGAGCAGGCTTAGTTGACCCGAGCCTTCTTACTCTACATTCTGACTCAGTCGATCTTCTGTGGGAAGAGCGGTAGGGTGTACTTTTACTTGCTGTTAGCCCTAGAGGACTTAGATTTGGTGGCTTCCCGGAGTTGGGGTAGATCCACCCTTGTGTGGATGTACCTCAACATGACTGAGATCTCTACAGGTCAGAGCCCGCCTGCTTTTGTGGGCTTAGTTTTCCTTAGGGAGGTATGTACAGTTTATTTATTTTATTTGCAATTGAATTTGTTATCTGTTTTGTTTTTTAAACTTTGTTTGTTCTATTGCTTTTTGCAGGTATGGCGTTATGAGCATTTCCCTTCCTTAGTCCTGAGGCGGAGGGGCGAGGAGGTGTTCCATTTCCCCTGCATAGCTAGGTGGAAGGACACCCTTCCCAAGACTCGAAAGGTAATCTCTACCATCCGGTGTGAGTTGGATCTTCTCACGGCTGATAAGGTAAATACACAATGTTTTAATTGAATTAAATTATTGATTTGTTAATTTTGTAAACCATTTCTCAATATTTATTGTATTTGTGTAGATTACATGGCGCCTATGGGCTCGCTAGGCCTTGGCGGCTGACGATGCCCGAGACCAGGGCATTGCTTGGGACTAGTCTCGCCAAAGGGTAGTCTTGGTGGCCCTGGGAGAGGTCACCATGTACCTCAGAGAGAGGTGTTGGAGGCAGATAGGAGGAAGGGTCGAGGCATTTGTAGTACCACACCCTCCTCCATTGGTAATAAAGAGTGAGGGGGCTCGGGGATGAGGGCATTGATGCCTCTGAATTTCTAGACTGGACTGGGGACTATCCTGAGTGGTGGGCTACTCAGAGTAGTGGGCGGCTCATGGAGCCTCTAGTGAGTGTATTTAATTTATTTTAAATTTGAAAAAAAGTATTCATACTTTTATCTTAACTGTTCTGACTGTGTTTGCTTTTGACTTGGACAGGCTGCTACTACCCAACCACCTCCTAAGGTGCTGCCACCTCCCGCTCGGCGAGGGAGGAAGAGGAGGGCTCCACCAGCGGAGCCAGCTATGATGGGCCCGGTGCTAGAAGTGGTGATTTTACTTGGTGCAAGGGGTGAAGTCATAGAGGTGCCTCTCCCAGAGGTAGAGCTACCAGGGAATTGGATGCCCCCTGAGGCTGTGATTCAGGTAAATTGTTAATTCATTTTAGATTTATTGATCATTTGTCTTGTTTTCTTTTAAATTAATGTTGTTTATTTACACAGGTCTCAAGGGAGTTGTTCCTGAGCGCCCTCCACCGGTTGGCGAGGTGCTTTGCCTTAGTGGAGCAGAGACACCAGGTTCATCTGGCGGAAGTGGAGACTTTGAAGGTTGCCCACCAGGCTGAGGTTAAGGAAGTAATCATATTACTTGTTATTAGTTATTTTTTATTCTTTGATAATCAGTTTTTAAAGATTTTGACATTGGGTTTTGATTTTTAAGTTGCAGAGACAGATCCCTATCCTAGGGGATATGGGAGGTGATGGTGGAGACACCGGGATGTCCTACACTAAGTCCGAGGCAGTAGGACCAGGGGGAGACGAGGCTGAGAGAGATGAGCCACTTGAGACAGAGCCATTTGCCAGGGAGCCTGAGGTCGAGCATCCCGAGAGAGAGTAGCCCGTAGGAGAATCTGAGGCTAGAGGAGAGCCCAGGGTATCTATAGAGGTACTTGAGGTACACATGGAGCTGGTATCTAGTGGAGGTAGCTCCATTACAGGTTGACGACAGTCCTCTCATGCTTGGGCAGAGTGCTTCAGGGGCTCTGGGTACAGAGGCCTCGCACTGGGGCAAAGACCATTTTTATTCCAGGTGGCAGAAGATGATGGGTCGGAAAGGGACCATGGAATATGTGGGTAGCAACTCTGAGGAGTGATTGCGGGGTTAGACCCCCCTTTTTTTCTCTTCTTTTTTTTGAAAGAATGTAATTAATTTTTGATTAGAAGGTTATATGGATGAACCTAAGATGTAGTTATGAAATTTTTATTTTGTGTTGACTTTTGAAAGATTGTTGTTATTCAGATTGGATGTACATATTTTATCTATTTAGGGATGACTTTTATTTATTTTCTTTCCTTTATGGTTTGATTCAATGGTGTAGAATGTTTACGCAATTGTGTTATCATGCTATATATATTAATCAAAAAGGGTGAGAAGTATTCAAATGTAGATAAGAAGATAAAATCCAAACCTAATTATCTAAAAAATAATTTTGGACTAATTTTGTAAAGTCAGACATGAATTCCTGGTTCCATTTAAACAATCATGCAAGCATTCAATCAACAAGAACATGGCAAACAAGCCTAAAGCTAAACCTCTAAGCTATTGAGTGTAGCCTAAGAACTCTATCCTAAAAATGACTTAATATGCATGCGTTTGAGATTCTAAAAGATGGAGTGTACCAGTCGAAACACCTCCCCAAAAAAGATCGGATCATAGAGTGGAAACTGGCTCAGGTAACTCGGAATGGCCATGCTGACAAAAGCAGCAACTGCTCAGACATTGTTCCCATCCTATGTGTTAATCCAATGTCAGTCCATTGGTAGGTAATGACCTAGATAAGGGCTCATGAGAGTGATGTATTGGTGCAATGTATAAGTGTTAAAGATGGAGTGTTATCCTAACTAACTAATGGAGTGACCTCAGTCTAATCCAAAGCAAGTAGGCATGTGAGCAATATAAATAACTGAGTAATGTAGACATGTGAGAAGACAAGTAATGAACATAAATCAAAGACCCACACATGTGGAGATTAAATCATCCCCAGCAGAGTTGCCATTCTGTGGACATCGGCGTTCGGGAGGGGTTTGGATGCCCCCACCTGTGGATTCCGAGGGCCCACTCTTCGGCGCCTGAGGCCGGTATGCGAGAGGTTCCTAACCCTTATTCAGGAGGATTTGACTTTTTCTTTGGAGTCACCACCAACTCGGGGTTAACCAACTAAGTTGGACATCGGTCCTTCCTTTTCGGGGAAAACAATGAGGGTTAGACCCGGAGGTCTAGGGGTTTGACTCGTTGTACTGGTCTGAGTTTCAGAAATTAGGGTAAGTGATTTAGTTGCATTTGGGGAAGGTGTTAGTCACCCCAAATAGCTGCCTTTTTAGGGTGGCTTCTCCCATTCACATAGGTTTTTGAGTTTATGTTCATTATCAAGTCTTGTTAGATGTATTTTCAAGGTTTTGAAGCTTTTTAGATGAATTGCAGGCTTGCTGGATTTTTCTCAGGCCTAACGCCTATTTAGCTCTCAACGCTTGTTTTCTTAATGCCTGAATTTTAATTCAGGGGAAAATAGGCATCAGCCCCCGAACAGTCTAAAACTATTCTTGATTCTAACCTTTTTTATCTATAGGAGACCCTTCAAGGTTCTGGTCTTTAGGGGGATGATTGATCCCTCTAAATGGTTTGCTATGGGCCCTTTTAGGGTTTGGAACCAACCCAAGGAAAAGGGGGATTGAGGAAGAAAAGTAAATTTTCTGAATCATAAGCCTAACACCTGTTTTCTATCTCAATGCCTGTTTCCCCTACACCTGAATTTAATTTAGGGTGAAAACTGGCGTTGGGAAATCTGACTCAGTAGGCGTTTTGGTGCCGCTGTTTGAGATGTTTAGGAGGGTTCCAGCACTATGGAACCCTGAGCAATGCAAGTCTTCTAGGGTTTCTCTATGCAACCCTAGAGGTCCTGGGTTTAGGCCACGTGGAGATATGATCTCCTTAAATAGGCCAATCAGTCATAGGTTATAGACTTAATGCTTGTTTTGTGGTTTGACACTTGTTTTCTCAATGCCTAAATCTTAATTCAGGGAGAAATCTGGCATTGGATGTAAAATCAGTAGCTTTTAGGGTTTTTAGGCCACCCAAGTGGGCCCCAGAAGAGGGAGGTATCTCCTGGGTCTCATACTAACCCTAGGGCAGAC
>JAOXJP010225962.1:0-11577 GCA_025762735.1 Platanus orientalis | reverse complement strand
CTGTTTAGGGCCTTATCTGCTGTTAAATTACAAGCTGCCATGTCCCTCTTTACTACATGTTGAATTAATCGCAATCTCTATATTTTGTCTTTAGCTAGTAATGAATCAATCATTTACCAGCATTAGCACATTTCTAGTTTGTATCTTAAATTTTTATTTTATTTCATTAATAAGAAACTGAAAATTCATGGTTTCAAAAGATCAAGATAACTGCTGTGGAGAACTCTGACAATGTTTTCTGCACAGCCACTCCCAAACTTGAATAAAGGAAGGTTGTGCTAAGTTGAAAGCTGGAATAAAATCTTTAGTCAAATAATCAAAACATGAATTATGATATATATATTTTTGTTTTGACCAAATGCTAGGGCATTTCCTGGAAGCAGTATGCTGTATAATCACCTGGCTGTAGTGAGAAATGGGCAGGGGTTAAGCTAGGAATATTCATGGAAGGAATGTGCTACATCGAAGCCCACTTGCAGTGAGAAGTAGGCAAGGGTTCCTACACCTTGGATGGATGATAGTAAAGAAGCTGGTCTAAGAGAGTAGAACTTGCCTTCCTTTGTAAGGGCTGTCCACATCTTCAGCCTGAGGATTTTAGAAAGGATTGGAATGGGATTATAGGATGTAACCCGATCTAATGTAGGGATCTTCTGCCGGTCCCCCAGGAGGGGGGTGGGAAGCTTTCTTTTTCTTCCCTCCCTCTCACTCTTCCTCTCCCCCCCCCTCCTCCTCTTGTTTTCTCTATCACTTGGGGATGTCTTATCCCCTTGTTTCTAATAAGGTTTTTTATTCATAAAAAAAAAACTTTGGTACACATGAGAAGTTACTAATAGAATTGCATTAGGAATTCTAGTAGATAAAGACCTAAAGCATTTTCTTGTAGATGTTTAAGAGAATAGGAGATAGGTTATTATCAATGAAACCTGTTTTAGGAAAAAAATAATAATTAACATAACCAATGCTTATGCACCTCAAGTTAGTGCATATACACCTTGTTGGCGGCTGGTCACATCCAACACTAAGTGTTTTTGGAAAACGGATTTGGAGATTAGTGCCGTCGGTGGTATGCAGGGCAATTTGGCTTGAGAGGAACAACCGGGTTTTTTAGGGGCATTTGGAACCGACTTGGAAAATATATCGGAGAGCTAAAGAGTTTATCATCTTTTGGGCTTGTAGATGCAAGGGCTATGATGGTCTTCCGGAGGGGGCTTTAGTTAGAGATTGGACAAATACTATTGGGTTACATGCTCCTCAAGTTTTTTTGTGTGGCTTTATTGTTGGGCTTTGACCCTTCCTCGCTTTTGTTTTCTTTGGGGATTTCTCATCCCCGTCTCTTGTTCTCCTTTTTTTTATAATAATTTTTTTTTATTTATCAAAAAAAAAAAAAAAAAAGGCTTGTAGGGAAAGATAATGGAGGATATGAAAAAGTTCACCGAAAATATGGATTTGGTGGAAGAATGAGGTGGGGGATGTAATCATAGAATTTGCAGTGGCATATGCTTTTATAATAGCAAACACGTCTTTCAAAAAGATAGAAGAACATTTGGTCACTTTTAAAAGTAGATCAACTGGGAGCGAGCTTGACCTTTTCTCATTAGGGGATAAAATGGTCAGTATATGAATACTTCAAGGTTGTCTCAAGAGAGAGCCTGACCACACAGCATATGTTAGAGGTCTTAGATGTTTGTATTAAGAGATAAAAGAGAAGGAAGGGTGAAATTAATTGCCTAAAGAACTAGATGTTGGAACGGAGAAAAATTAGGATCGTTCAAAGATATATTGATAAATGAATGAAAACGGAATTTGGAAGAAGAAACTAATGCTATGTGGAATGGGATGGCCGGATGTATGAAAATAGTAGCAAAAGAGGACATTGGAGAGTTTAGAGGGAGAAAGGGCAATCATCTAAAGAAACTTGGTGGTAGAATGATGAAATATAAAGACTATGGGGACACTTCTTTTGTATATATGAAGAAAGGGTAGGGATTTTTTTTTTCAAAATTTCCTTTGTTTTTGGTGGATTTTTGGGGATGCTTTGTCCCCTTCTATTAATGAAATTTTATTTTATCAAAAAAAAAAAAAATGATGAAGTTCGGATTGCCATTAGAGTTGGGAGGTCTTATTATAAGGCTTGGTTATAGCAAAATGTAAGAATGAAGAAAATTTAGAAAGTGTTGAAAAAGTTGTGAAAATAGTAAGCAACGCAAAATTTAAGGTGTATGATGGCCTTTATCATATGTTAGGTACTAGTGATTGTGAGACAAATTGATGTGGGCGGATACTTTGTGAGGAAGAAGCTAGAGGACCATGGATAGTTCTCTTTGTCATGTCTAGTAGTTAGATTTAATTTTTCTGTTTTAAGGGTTTTTTGTAATTTTTTTAAGTGTAAGGAGTTGAGTCTAACAAGGAAAAATATTGCCAAGAAGATAGAGATTTTAGAGTTACACAACCAGCCATCCTTTTTTTATGTTAAAAAATTCAGATTTTATGGGCCCACAAGAGTTGATCGTACAGCTCAAAATTTCCAAGATTTGGAGATTTTTTTTTGAGAATTGTGGGGCCCATTTAGTTGGACGACAGCTTCAAGAATCTCCAATATCTTGGAGATTTTTTTGAGATCTTTGGGGCCCACAAATGCCAAGTTGTCAGCCCTTAGTTTTTCCATATTTTTGAAGTCTTTTTTCATTTTGGAATCTTATCTATTGGAAATTTTATTTTAATAAGACTCTTGACTTTTAGAGTCTTTAGTTTAGGGAGGTTTAGATAAGGTAGTATTTTATCTTATTTTAAATTATTGTAATGCCTATTTAAAGAAGCTATTGACATCAATAAGAAAGTTAGTGAATTGTGAATTAAGAAAAAATTTGTACACGTGTGTGTGAATATGGGTTGCGGCCCATTTCTTATCCCTTAGGGTAGATATAGTTGATCTCCCCTTTTCTATCTCTTTTCTTCTTTTCCTCATGTGAAGAGACAAGTCCCTCCCAATCTTTTTTCTTCTCTTTCTATCACCTCTTTACTCCTCTCTCTTTCTTGATTCTTCTTCCTCTTCTTTCTTGTTGATTTCTAGCCAGCCCCTTTTCTTGTCTGGTGCTGCATCAAAGTGGTATCATAGCTTCCGGTTTTACAACTAGTTTTAGTTCCAGGAAATCATTTGGAGATGGTTGAGGTTAGGACCAAATACAAACTCCCATTTAGGAATTTGTTTTGGGTTCTAATAAGTGACAAACATGAAGAGAATTTTATTTCTAGAGACATGATTGAGAAGATCCTATCAGTGGAAGAAGATAGGAATCTTTGTTGGCGACAAGGAGAATGGTTTGTTCTTCCATTTGTACGTGGGCCTTACAAGGATGGTGTTGCGTGCAAAATCATCCAATGAAGAGTCGAATGATTGTGTTTGGAAAACCATGGGTAAAACAACGACGTGTTAGCTGCGACTAAGAGACATGTGTCCCCCTGATTTTTCAATCTTGGTGTTCCCTATCAAATGCAAACTCTCCCACAACGACCTCTCCTACAAGAACAACCAAAATTGAATAAGCCTAAGGAAGATTCTTCCAAAGAGCAATCAAGTCTGGAGAAATTTGCTCCTCAAGATGAGCCACCAATTGATGACAAGATCGAAGTCTAAGCTGAGTACAAGGAAGAACATATGGAAGATGTCAAGCCGCAGTCCAAGGAATCAAGCTTGTTTCAAGAAGAACCTATGTTGCTTTCCTTTATGATGAATTCAAGGTCGTTGCCCTTGCAAATTGAAGACCCTCAACTTGAAGTATACATCATCGAATTTGAGCCTTCTACCCCAATAAGTTTGTGGTCAACTTCTTCCAATCCGAGGAGATTGATGTGGGAGCATACTTTGTGAGGAAGAAGAAGCTAGAGGACCATGGATAGTCCTCTTTGTAATGTCTTGTAGTTAGATTTATTTTTTGTTTTAGGGTTTTTTTGTAATTTTTGTAAGTGTAGGGAGTTGAGTATAATAAGGCAAAAATATTGCCAAGAAGATAAGGATTTTAGAGGTACACGACCAGCCCTCCTTTTTTTTTTTGTTTTCTTTTTCTTTATGTTAAAAAATCTAGATTTATGGAGACCACAAGAGCTAGTCGTACAACTCAATAGTCTCCAAGATTTGGAGTTTTTTTTTTGGAGATTTGTGGGGCCCATTTAGTTGGACAACAGCCTTAAGAATCTCCAATATCTTGGAGATTTTTTTTGAGATCTTTGGGGCTCACAAATGCCAAGTCGTCAGCCCCTAGTCCTTCCATATTTTTGAAGTCTTTTTATTTTGGAATTTTATCTCTTTGGGAATTTTATTTTAATAAGAGTCTTGACTTCTAGAATCTTTAGTTTAGGGAAGTTTAGATAAGGTAGAATTTTATTAGGATATTATCTAATTTCAAATTATTGTAATGCCTATTTAAAGAGGCTATTGACATCAATAAGAAAGTTAATGAATTAAGAATTAAGAAAAAAATTGTGCACGTCTGTGAATATGGGTTGTGAGTTGCGGCCCATCTCTTATCCCCTAGGGTAGAGATCATGGATCTCCCCTTTTCTATCTCCTCTCTCTTCCTCACGTGAAGAGGAAACTCCCTCCCAATCTTTTCTCTTCTCTTTCTATCCCCTCTTGTTGTTTTTCGGAGAGCCCCTTCTCTTGGCTGGTGCTGCAACACAATGTAATGAACTTGCTAGAATGAGGGAATGGAAACATAGATACCTGGATCATAGATGCATCTAAAGTGAGGATCAAAGAGTTCTACTAAAGGACAAAAAGATTAAAGGAAGGTGGACTAGTGGAGCTGTTTTTAGAGGGTCATGTAGAAAATGTCAGTATATGAGGAATCAATAGCATGGATTAGATTGGAGATTTTAGATACTTTCGTAGAATTGGGCTGTCTGAAGTTAAGGAGACTTTGGGAAAAATGAAGATTGGAACGGTCTTAGAATCAGATGGTATGTCAATTAAGGATTTTGTAAATGCATGGGAGATGATGGCTTGTCCTGGTTAACTCAGTTTCAGCAAGATTACTTGAACTAAGAAAATATTGGGTGAATGGAGGAAAAGCAGGCCTTTTTGCAAGAACAGGGGAGATATTCAAAGTTACATCAATTATCATGAGATCAAGCGTATGAACCATACTATGAAACTTTTGGAGAGTGATTGAGCATAAACTAAGACATGGAACTGGAACATTAGAAAATCAATTTGGATTTATGCTAGAGAGATCAACCACGTCTTTATATATGCTCTTACTTAGGTGATTGATGAAAGTTTAGAGAGAATTAGGAAGGTCATTATTGCCTCAAAAATTCAGGAAGGTCGTTAGATGATCTTTACTGACATAGAGAAAGCATATGATAGAGTACCTACTACCTAGAGAGATCTTCTGCTGGGCTTTGGGAACGAATGGGTCTCAAGTAGATTAGTTAAAAGATATGTATAATGGAGATGTAACCTGTGTTTGAACAAGTAGGGGGGAGGACAAGCAGGTTTGAATCATAGTTGGTTTACACCAGGTGTTAGCATTGAGCCTGTATCTCTTTTTTGCATTTGTTATGGAAGAGCTGATTAGGCATATATACTGGAGGAGATCCTATGGTACATGTCATTGGCCAATGATATAGTTTGATTGATGCAACTAGAAAAAGAGTAATGCTAAGTTAGAAGTTAGAACTATGGATGCATATTTTAGAAGCCAAATGTTTTAAGCTAAGTTGGACTAAAAGATAATATATGGAGCGTAATTTAAGTAATAGTTGGAAGAGAAACAAGGGAGCAGTTAAGATTGACGACCAAGGGATGCCACACAGCAACCATTTTTGTTATCTTGGCTCAATCACCCATAAGGAGAGACAGATTGAAGAGTATTTTGCCATGGTATAAGAGTGGTTGGATGAAGTGGGGAGGTCGTTTTGGAGTGCTCTGTGATTAACTTAGGCCATTAAAATTGATGGGGAAAATTTTATAAGACAGCTAATAGACCAGCCATGTTTTATGGAGTGGGATATTTGCATCCAAGAAACGACACTTACATGAAATGAGTGTTGCTGAGATGAGGATGTTGAGGTGGATGAGTGGCAAGGCTAGAAAGGATAGAAGAAGAATTTTATGTATTCGCTGGAATTTAGGGGAAAACCAATACGTGTGAGAAGTTGAGAGAAGGTTGAGATGGTTTGGTCATGTGCAACACAGATCAATTACTGTACTAGTGAAGAGTGATGTGGTGTAAGTTAAAGCATCAAAAGGACAATGGGAGGGCCAAAATTGACTTGGGTTGAAGTAGTGAGAAAAGACATGAATGCTTGTGATTTAATGGAAGATATCTCTAGATAGTGGAATGGGGGAACAGAATTTGTGTAGCCGATCCCGACGAGTTGGGAGAAGATTTTGTTGAATTAACTTCTGTGGGCAATTGAAAAGGGAGACAGAGAGACTGGTTCAACTTGACATGGCAAACACTTATGATCGTTTGAATTACGTGTTCTTATTCATAACTCTCCTCAAATTTATCTTCTCCTGCAGTTAAATTGGAGGATCTAGAGGTCTGGACATTTGTTTCTCATTGGAGTCATACTTACCATTTGAGCTACATTTGATCTGGACTAATTCCTTTGTCATCTCTAGTAGGCAGCTGGCGTTCTTCTCTTCATATCTCCTTTCTATAGGGACACTGTTCAAACTTATTTTATTCTTCTTTTGTTCTATTTTTGTGATTTTATTTTTATTTTTATGCATTTTTGTAATTATGGTATCTGCAAAATTCTCAACATTCTTTTATAATAATTCCTTTTCTTATAAAAAAAAAATGTAAAAGTAAAAAACTCAAGATTCTTCATTTGTCATCATATGCCAATTTACTTGCTTGCATACCAAAGAAAACAATTCTGTCCCATGAATCTGATTCTTCTTTGATCAGTCTATTTAGCAAGCCTTTTCCGAAAGGATTAGAACTTGCTCTGACACTAATACTGGTTTAAAACAGCTGGAGAGAAAACCCTTTACCTCTTTCAAAATTTCAGTCTCAACTCTCAAGGAGTCCCACGATTGGAGTGCTGGACCTGTGGACCAGAATTTGAGTTAGTTGGGATCACTTTATTGAAAAAGAAAGCAAGCACAATAACAAAACAAGACAATAATGGGATTTATTAAAAGTTGGGATTAAAAGTTAGCACTTACAAGGGTCTGAGATGGATAAAATTTAGATTTTAGAAAAGGTTAAGTTGGGGCTGTACGTGTGAGGGAAAATTTTGGCTTTTTAGGGCTGAATGTAGAAATGGCTTACTAGTTTCTGTAGGTTGAGCAAAGCTAGGATTTTGGGAAGGAGTTCTCTAGGCTTAGGAATGCGTAGCACATTTGGTCAAGGTTAGAGTTTTTTGTATTAAAAAATACAGCCGGATTATATGGGTAAAGGTGGACATATATGTGGAGGAAGAGAGCATAGGGCGAAATTTTATTGCAAAATTGGAGGCAATAATTGAAGCCATGAAGTAAAGAGAAGAAAACAAGAGAGAGATACAAGGAAAATAATGCACTTTGCTAGAGTTGCTTAAAGCATCAACTGAAGAGGGAGAAAAGAGGAATCATACTTCTCAAGTTTTTGGCAACAAACATTCTTTTAACTCTTATTCGACATCTAGGAGTTGAGGGTTAGATAACGTCTTTATAGCCAACTTGTTGTCTTTTGCAATGTCATCCCAAACAAGGTTCAAAATGTTGGTGGAAATGTTGGTTGGGCCAAAATAAGATATATGTCAAAAAAGTTGTAATCATCAGAAAAATATATTGTAAAATTGTGGAAACTTAGGAAACATATTATAATTTAACTATTTAGACACAAGGGAACAAATGGATTCATTATGAGCGATAGCTTATTTTAATACATAATCGTAGTTTATTTAACACATAATATACTTGGATATATTTTTTTTGATGAGAAAAAAGACTTTATTAAGAAAACAAAAAAGGGCAAAACAGCACTACAAAGAGGGGATGAGTAATCCCCAAAGAAACAAGAAAACAATCAAAGGGACAAAATCCCAAGGCTAAAGCCTCACAAAACAGCCGAATAACCAACTAAGTACATCCTATGATATTTGCCCAATCTCTAGCTAGTGTCCCATTGGGAATGCACTCGGAACCTTTACACTGCTTCGCCCAAAATATGATCCTCTCTTTCACCCTTTGATACACCTGATAGGCCGGTTCCGAATAACCCCAAAACACCCTGTTATTTCTCTCCCACCAAAGAGACCAACAAACCGCAATTGAGATTAGCTTCCATATCCTTTTGCCCAATTTGGAAAATGCTGTCACATTCCACGCCTGGAGTAATGCTGAGAAGTTTGATGGAGCAACAAAAACGGTGCCAAAAACTCTCACTATACCGCACCGCACTTCCCATGAAAAAAGGCAATGAATCAAAAGATGAGATGAAGATTCCGCATCCTGGTAGCATAAAAGACAAATGCTAGGCAAGTAGAAGCCTTTTCGTTGCAGCATGCTCATAGTGCATATCTTCTCTAGGGATGCTGTCCATAAGAAAAACTGAGCCTTCAAGGGAACAACATTGTACCAAATGACCTTCCAGGGACCCAGAGCTTCCTCCACCACAGCAACATACTCATAACATGATCTAACCGAGAAGACTCCCTCCACTTCTTTCCTCCATACTCGATGATCCACCTCACCTAAGAGAATCCGGGCTCCTTGTAATCTCGCTGGAGCAACTGGACCACTCTAGGGATCTCCTAATCATAAGTGTTCCTCCTGAGATGCGGATTCCAAACTACATCTTCTTCACGAATTTCCATATTCGTAGCCACCAAAGAGCCAGGATCCGAAGCCAAAGCAAAAATATCCTGGAATTCCTCCCTCAGAGATCTTTCCCCACATGTATTATGAAATTCTTAATAAATCCACATGCATTTATTAGGATTTTGATACATAATGATTAACAAACAGATTATAATCTAATTAGATAAAATAAGGGAACAAGTAGACTATCTTCCCCTTTTCTTTTTTCTCTTCTCCTTTTTCTTCCTCTCCATCTTTTTTATTTTCTTTAGAATTTATCGTTTTTCATGTGCTTTTTGACAATGTCGACATTAACAATAATACTGTGGAAAATGAATATTCATTTGACAGGTTGACATTGTACATCATGTCAACTGAAAAATTGAATTTATAATGTAGTTAACATTTCATGTCAGTGTGGTGATTTTTCGTGTTGGTCTTGGTTAACATGGGCATATGTTGGGCGACATTTAAGACATTTCCAGACATTTGAAACCATGATCCCAAACCTAGATAAAGGATGAGGGTTGTATAAGGTTGACAGCTGGCATAAAACCTTAGACAAACCTTTTAAGCTTGAATCATGAAAATTGTTGAGTTGTATGGGGGTGGTAGACTTTCCTTAGCAGCTATAACTTCCAAAATTTGTAAACTTACTATAACTCTATTTTTTTTGTGTAAACTCTACTTTTAAATAGGATTTACATCTTAAAGCACCAATGACTTACAAATAAGATTTTCTAATCCATGTTGCATTGAACTCTTCTAAATGGATGGAAATACCTATGCACTCTTACTTGGACAGTGAAGTTAATATCTACCATACATTATGTGTACCATATTCTTGCAGTATGTTTCTAGGTGGCAAACATAATGTTCTCATACTTATTTATGCCATTTTTGTATAGATTTATGTTAAATTTATTAGATATCCATTGCTAAATCCAAAATTATGCATATTGATGTATAATTGCAGTTAGTTCTTTTATTTATCTGCATATATTGTGCAGTCAATTAATTCTATCTTTTCCGGTTCCCCATTTCTGACACCCTGTACCAATGTTGGATTTTGATGCCTATACCCGTTTTAATGCAACATAGATCCTAATCATTTAGAAACTCAATTTTTATACATAACTAAGGGGATCAAAGTGGCCCTGTCATAAGCTGCATGGTCCATTCAGAAAACCCTTTAATGGGCTGGCAAATAATCTTTTAATAGTTAGGCCTGTTGCTATGGGATTCAAGGCCCAAAGCTGGTTGGCTGCATTAATGATTGAGCCAAATGTTTGGAAGCCTACCTGTGAGTATTGAGTTTAATCCAGAAATAATAAAATGTAACAACGAGCCCTGAACCTGTATTTAGCCACCAATGCATAAGGCCATAGTTTGTTTGTGTATGTCCCATGAAATCTAGTGCTAAAATATTCATGCATTCTCATGTTGCACGTTGGAAAAAAGGAACAGAATGAAAGTGTCATTCATATTAACTTCCATGACGCAAAATTCTAACTGTTATGATATGTTCTGTAATGTCTATCCATGAAGAAGAGTGGTTGTTCTGTAATCATTTTATAAAGTATAAACACTATTCGCATTGTATACTACTAAAATATGTTGGATTGCAGATGTAGGGAAGAAGATAAAGATGCGTATTTATATTATATTTTGAGCGTTCATGGAAAAGGACGGACAATTGTTTTCTGTACATCAATTGCAGCTTTACGTCACATTTCATCCTTATTACGCATCCTTGGCATCAATGTTTGGACCCTTCATGCTCAAATGCAACAGCGAGCACGATTGAAGGTGTTTGCTTTATTTCTATGTTGTCATTCTTATATTTTAATCTCTACATTCTACGCATGAGCATGCTTATAAAGATAATATCTTTTGAGATTCTTATTTGTACTTCCTAAAGTATTTGGCTTCCATAGGATCTATATTTGGATGCCTTAACACTCTTTGACTATGCCACATGTCTGTGTCTTTTTTTTTTGGATACATGTCAATGTCTAGGATGCATATTTTTGAAGAAATAACTTGTTTATGATGTTAGTTATATAGAGGTAATTATGACCAATTATAATCAAATAACTTGGTTTCTTTTACAGATTTTAATTTTTTCAGTTATTGATACAGGACCTGTTGGATGAGTGGCAAGACTAGAAAGGATAGAATTAGGAATGATTCCATTCACATGAGCTTAGGTGTGGCATCGATAGGTGATAAAATGAGGGAAAGTCGACTGAGATGATTTGGTCATCTGCAACGAAGACCAATGACTGCGCCAGTGAGGAGTGAGAGGATGCAAGTTGAAGGTGTTAGAAGGACTAGAGGAAGGCCAAAATTGGCCTGGGTTGTAGTAGCAGGGAGAGACATGGCAGCTTGTAATTTAATGGCAGATATGGCCCTAAATAGAGTGGAATGGCGGAACAGGATTCGTGTAGCCAACCCCAAATAGTTGGGATAAGGCTGGTTGTTGTGTTTTTGTTGTTGTTCAGTTCACCTATAGTGACTTGGAATAGGAACCTTCACAGTTAAGAGTATGGAGTTCATTAAAAAAAAAAATAGTTAAGAGTATGGAGTTGGTAGCTACAATGAAAAGGAGAGTGAATAAAATATGCCTACAAGAGACTAAGTGGAAAGTGAAACAAACGCTAAGGAGATTGATGGCAACAGGCTTTGGTATACAGTAGAAAACAATAATAGAAATATGGCTGAATGTGGTTTTGGATTGATTAAAAGAGATTTGGGATTCAGTCATGGAGAGAATGGAA
>JAOXJP010225961.1:0-25521 GCA_025762735.1 Platanus orientalis | reverse complement strand
TTTTCCATGAATGTGTAGATCTATCAGAAATGTATAACATATAAAAACTTTATAAGCAATAGAGAAAAAATAAAGAGATTACCAAAGTTTTTGTCAAAATTTGGAGTTTCAGGTTCGATCTTTCGATCCGGCTCAAATCTCCCTTTTCAAACGAAATAAACTCAAATTGAGTCTTAGATTTAGTCTCTAGAAGCTAAATGAAGTAAGAAATTGCAAAAAAAACAAGATTTTTGAGGTTTTTGGTAAATTGCGATAGGGGGTGATTATCTGCGAGACGCGGCACGCGATACTCTCCCGTATCGCGATACGCAAGCTATTTTAAGCAAAAAAAAGTCATTTTGAACATATTATCGCGAGACGTATGCACAATACGTGATACGGCTTGCGATAACCTGTCCAGATCACGATATTTCACTGTACATAAGGGTATCGTGTCGCACACCTGCGATACCGATACATCTCACGCGATACAATCCATATCGCGCGAGATTTTGAACTATGGCCCCACCTACATTGTATTTTTTTGTTGATCCTACCAACGTACAAACCCTCAACTACGTTGCCCCTCTTTCTCCTACACCATCTTTGCTCTCACATCCCCATCCACCTGTTCCATCAAACCCGCTACCTCTTTCTTGTTTTTATTTTTTTGAATCCTTCTTCGATTTTAGGCCTTTCCTACCTGTAAAACCCCTTCATCAACCCTAGGCAAAAGAGGGAGCATGCGAAAAAGCATTCCGATTTTGTCTCCAATATTTCCACCTAAGCAAAGAAGAGAATCTCTATCAGAGCTGACTCCTTTTTCATATCCTTAGGCTATTCAAAACTCAATGATCATATTCACTCAACCAATCTTTATAACCCCATTCACTCTCTCATCTGTCAGGTCCCAAAAGAGAATTTCAGTCTAACACCATATCTTCCTCTCAATCTCTGACGCCCGATGCTCTTTAATAACTTTGCTGGCTAACAGTCACCAAAAAAGTAGAAGCAAACATGAGGGTGTAGATGTAGATGTATGGGAGTATAAAGTATAAGGGTATTTTTTCTTGTATTCTTGTACTCTAATAATTACGAATAAAATTTGTATGGAAGAGAATACGATTTGGTTCTCTTACCCTACGTTTCTGTCATTCCTCGCTTTCTCTTGTTCTTCTCCACTTTGAATCATCAAACAAAAAACAACTTGGTTGGTATTAGAGCTTCAAGAATCCTGATCGGGAGCCTTTAGACAACAATCTAAAGAAAAGCGAAGCGACGGAACCTGCTAATATCAGCAGGTCGTACGATTGTCAGACCAGGCTAATCACATTGTTTAATAAATCATGATTTCTACACTTTATTGAATTTTTTTTCTTTTTTGAGGATCAGTAGTATGATTTTCAAAGGGGTTTTTTTGGAGAGAAGAAAAAAAAAAAATGCAAATTTGTGAAATCTGCTTGATCTAATCACCGTGGGGGGTTTTCGGAAGGTTTGTCTGTAAAGGAGTGGTTGGTTTTTTCATTAAAAAGCTGTGAGATTTTGTTCCAAGCAATTTGGTGGAGTTTTGAATTTACGGTGAAGTTTTTTTTTTTTTCATCTCCGATATTGACACTTGGGTATTTTTCATCCTGTTATTTCTTATAAATTTCTTAGAAAAATATGAAGTGTTTGGAGGCAGATAATTCTGCGTGGTCTTGTTCTGTAGATTCATTGCTAGTATTTAGGATGTGTAGTTTGCAACCTATTGATGTGATTAGACCCCATTGTTGGGGTGTGCTGAGGGCTTTTCTCTTGTGTTTGGTGAGCAGTAAAAAAGGGGGGCTTTTAATTGTGCAAAAAAGTTCTTCGTTATTTGTTTGGTTCTGTGATACTTGGTGATTGTGACTTTGAGTATGTCTGAACCTAGTGATGTTACATCAGCCCCTTCTGGTGGTATAAGAGGAGTGGCAAATGAAGCCCCTAATTCACTTATTGCAATAGTTAGATTTGATGGGAACAATTACCTCCCTTGGTTCCAATCAGCCCAACTATTCATTACTGGTAAAGGGGAACCAGAATACTTAAAAAGGGTGAGATAAGGGCTTTGCATTCAAAATCAGCCACTTTTTCCATATGACAAGCCGAAAATGCCACAGTTATGTCATGGTTATTCCATTCTATGCAACCTGAAGTTACTAGTATATTCATATATTTTTCTACTGCTGAAGATATTTGAGATTCTATGATTTAGGTCAAGAAGTATGAACTGCATCAGAAAGTGTTTCAACCTTGCTAAGGTGATAAGTCTCTCTCTCCACTTACTATTCTAACCTCAAAGGCTTGTGGCAGAAAATTGATTATTACAAGATTTATCATCCTAAGTATTCAGAAGATATGGTTGAGTATAGCAGGGAGGTTGAGGAGAATAAATTTTTTTTTATTTTTTGATGGTCTCTCTCCACTTACCATGACCTTGATGGTTTTTAGGTTTAGAGTACCAAAATAGAGGCAAAAGTCTGCCCTAAAGACCCAACCAGAATGGAGCCAACCGGGAACCTAGCTCTGATACCAAATTTGATGCAGCATAAATCCCAAATATCAATCCACGAGGTGAAATCAGCAAGGGTGAAGATACTAAGGGTTAAATAGATTCTATTTAGTGGACTTTAGCTGGGTATTTATGGGATTAAATAGGAACATATCTAAGGCTAATTTGACAAAATCTGGGCCTACTGTTATAGGTTAGTTGTAGGGCAGGACAGTAGGGGATTATAGGCTAATGACTTGGTTTCGTACTTTATTTAAACATTAGGTGTGTACTAGGTTTCCAACAAGTCTTGTATGAAACTGACGATGCTGGACAATCTCAGGACAGATGTGGTTTAAAGTTAACACCCGAAGAGTTATTCAATGGGTTTTATGGGATAGGTCAGTAGTCAGATTAGAGGCAGATTAGGAAAGGTCTCTGGTTTATAAGTATTAGATCTCAGGGCTTTAATCTACATATTAGAACACCCAGAAAAAATATTCATTAGATGTAGTAGTTTAGAGTTATGTAAATTGGGTTTATTGTATGATGGACATCAACTGGAAAACTGAGAAGAAGGGGTTGCAGGTCATAGAGATAAAAAGGAAATAGGTTTTGAAGGGAAAAATCAAGAAATAGATAAAGAAGAATGGAGCCACAGTAGTCGTAGGTGATAGGGACCAATATTTTTGGATTTTTGGAAGGAAAGAGGTGGGGAAGATGGATAAAAATTTGTTTACAGGCAGTGGTATTCAAGAAAGGTTCAAGAAGGACTTTTAAGAGAAATTCTTGGATGGTTTTCTGGTTTGTTAATGGTGAAAAACCAGAGCAAAAAAGAAAGAAGAAAAAGAAGAATATAAGAAATAGAAAGAAGAAGAAGAGTAGAGGGAGTTGTACGTACCTAATGGAGTAATCCCTACCCCTTCCTAGTAATCCCTACCAAGGTTCAAAATCTTGTTATCGCGACTCATATCGCGGCTCTGAGAGATGGAGACGTCTCATGTCTCGCAGCTTATCGGAGTAAAACAGCGTCCGAAACCGAGAGACAGTGAAAAATGGGTCAAATGAAGGAATTTTGATTTAAAACTTCAGGATTTGATAGAATAATCATTAATTCACACTTAGGAATTATTAAATATAAGAAACAACCATCGATGATGGTTGCGAGAATTGTCACTCTTATGACATACGTTGTCGCCTATGGAATCTAGGGAAACACTATGTAAGCCTTAGAATTTTTGAATGTAATTTTAGGAAATGTTATAATAAACATTATTAAACACCTATAAACCATTATACTTCATTACACACTTGGGTATCAATAGTTGGGAATCAGAACCCTCGTGACACTCATTTGTCGCACATGTGCAGAATTTTAAGTGTTAGAGGTTGATAAATAAGTAAACAACACTACACATTACAAAATAAAGTTATAAGTCCACATCTATAAAACATAATCAATGATACAAATATATAACTTAAACAGTAATATCATTCAAAATGCTCTACTACACTTGTACATGAACATGAGTACATGAGTACATGTTTGATGTAATTTTCTGGTTTTTAAAAAAAAAAATTGAACTTTTTATTTAAATTTATTTTATAAAATAGTACAAAAAACATAGTAGAATTAAGATGACTTGTATGTGTCAATATGTTCAAATATGCTTTCTAAATTTTTTCTTATTTTTCAGAATTTTTTAATTATTAAATAAATACAATTTTGTTTCTTCAGAAATCTACCAAGATAACATATTATGTGCAAAATTGTATGTAGTATGCCAATAAAAAAATTAGACCAAACAATGCTTATTCATATAAGTTTTTGAATTTTCTTTTATTTTTTATTTTTTCAAATTTTTTTTTTTCCATGAATGTGTAGATCTATCACAAATGTATAACATATAAAAAATCTACAAGGATTAGAGAAGAAATAGAGAGATTACCGAAGTTTTTGTTGAGATTTGGGGTTTTGGGTTTAATCATTCGATCCAGCTTAAATCTAGCTTCTCAAACGAAATAGATTCAAATGGAGTCCTAGATTTAGCTTATGGAAGCTAAATCTAGCAAGAATTAGAAAAAAATGGGGTTTTTAAAGCTTTTTAAAGCTTGCAATACAAGAGCTCTTTCGGTGCGAGATGCGAGACAACCTTTCTCGCGTCTTCTTGTACATTTTTAAAGCAAAATGGTCTAAAAGGTCCCATGTATCACGAGATATGCGTGAGACACGCGAGGTGTCTGGTGAAATGTGGGACTTCCATTGGTTTTTCATAGTATATAGCCATTTCATCTCGCCCACTTGCGATACCGATGCATCTCGCCCAAGATTTTGAACCATGATCCCTACCAGGTTTTAAGTCCAGGTTAAACTTAAAGAAGATGTGCTTTGCTTGCTCATAGAAGAGAAAACACCTAGGAAAAGAAACTTTATCCATCCTTCATTCTCGATTACAAGGGTATTCCTCCCTATTTAACAACCCCAAAGAGAAGAAAATAGAAACAAGAAAACCCCCTTCCCTCATCTCACGTGAGTTGCTAAATAGCATAGTAAATTGACAAAGACCAAAATACCCTTATTTAAACATAACAAAAAATTCCCTATATGTCCTAACTCTTAATACTTTATAAAATATTAACTAAGACAATAAAGACTAAAAAAATAAAACCAAACAACAAATAAACTCGTTTCTTAAGGTAGCACAGGTGTCCTTCCATGTCTTTCTCTAGTGTCTTCATGTGTGGGCCTCACCTTGCTCTATTGTCCACATCAAATCCCCTTTGTTTGAAAAAACTCGACCTCAAGTTTTGTAAAGAGAAATGATCGGCATCATGGGGGATCTCGAACCGTAGAACAATATGCTAAAACGGTCATTTTTTAAATTATGATGTAGTCCCGCCTTCTTGTAAGTGTCTGATATGGGGTAAACCTCATAATTCACATAATCATTTTGATAAGTAGCTGATAAAGGAAACACCTCATAATATTAAGCTGGCTAAACATGAACTGGCACAACAATCTTGAGAATCATGAATTGGAGCTAGAACCTTGTCAGGTGGCTGGATAGAAACTGGGACAACACTAAAACACTCATCTAGACTCATAACTGGTTCCTCAGATAACTCATCATGAATCACATCAATATACTCTACATTAGTGTCTTTATCTTTAGCATTTTCCCTAGTGTCTTGAGATTCCTTTATTTCTTTCTTATTTGATGTTTCTTAAACCAATATCACCTCACTAAAAGGCTTACTTGGAAGCGATAATATACCCCCAATCACAAATCCACAAAGTATTAGCAGTCTTGTCAAAAGTAGCCTTCCTCTCATCCAATCATATTCCTCCCTAGAACCACTGGATGATCCTTGTAAATACTTTCAAACAAATAGCACTCAACACCATCTATGTATTCTTCACAATCAAATTGGATAGTAAAGTGACGACCTTCATAACAACAAAATGACCCGGCTTTAGAATGTCGTGCAAGCCTCTCAGAAAATCGAGGAAAAATGAAATTGTTCACTTATAAGTCACCAATTATGACCCCAACTTTCTTTCCATGAGGGAAATGAAAAGTGTACTTAACTGTGAAAACTATTAGCCTAATATCAGCTAGGTAAAGAGTAGAAACCACCTTTGGAGTGTCGTGGACAGCAGAGAAAGTGTAGTAAATTTCGAGTCCATAAAGATACTTGAATAGCAATACCATTGCCTATCTTGGACAGTAATCCCTCATTTATAATTGGAAAATCGTATGGGCTCTTTGAGGTGAATACAAGGCAGCAAGCACTACACACAAGTAGCAATTTTGTGGTGTATAGATGGACAACAACACTATTAGATGTCAAAACAGAAAGCACTTGTGTCTAAGTATCACTAATGTGGAGTCTTCGGATCAGCAACAATGGTAGTAAGTATCAACACAAAATCCAACACAGTAGGCTGGACTGAAAATGCAGCAAGTATGCCAATAAAGTATCCTTCTTCTAATCAATCACAAATATAAGACCAAGGTCTCAGAACGTAAGCAAACCCAAAGTACTTCAAATAAGCACTGATATGATGACATTGTAAAGTCCAGCAGCAAACACTAGAGTATATTAAGTACCAATTCTGTAGAGTTGTGGTAGATTACTAATCAAGGAGCTAATCACCACAGCAGTCAACTTCTGATCAGGAATACTTTCACTTTCAACCATGTGATCAGAGGGTAGCTTACCCAGATAGAGTAGTCACGATAATGGAAACCAATAGAGATGCCCTTGATAGCTGGGACATATCAGCACAGCAACAGACCAAGATATCAAGGTTGTTTAGATCAGGTGCTGCTGTGTACCACTCTGGACCAGGTAGCAAGTTGTATCATTCCACAAGTGTGCTTGAGACAGGCATAAGGAAAAGCTATCTGGAAACAAGTAGCATCAATCTAAAATATACCTGATTCAGCAGGGATGTGTTTCCAAAGTTGCTGTAAAATTTCCGAGGTATGGACTTCAGTCTTCAACTTTTAGAGTCAGAACAGTGAGGACCAATTGTTCTTATTCTGCCGCAAGATTAAATATCAGGGAGATCTCAGATTTCTCCCAGAAATCAAGGATAATACTCTACACTAGTTCTGTTTCAAAGAAATTTCCCACTCACACATTAATTCCAAGCTGCTGAAAGCTTTAACTGTGGTTATTTAAAGATATAGTCAAGCAAACAGAAAGAAAAATCATCGTGGGTATGTCCACAGACTATAGCAAGCTAATTTCTTCAACTCTGATCGGACCCCACAAAGGAGCTTAGTGTAGAAGCTGCTGCAGATGTTACTTCGAACCATGATCATGATGGTTTTCAGATTTAGAGAACCAAAATAGAGACAAAAGTCTGCTCTAAAGACCCAAGACCCAACTGGAATGGAGCCAAGCAGGAACCTGGCTCTGATACCAAATTTGATGCAGCATGAATCCCAAATATAAATCCAAGAGGTGAAATCAGCAAAGCTGAAGATACTAAGGGTTAAATAGATTCTGTTTAGTGGACTTTAGCTGGGTATTTATGGGATTAAATTAGAACATATCCAAGGCTGGTTTGGACAGAATCTGGGCCTACTGTTATAGGTTAGTTGTAGGGCAGGACAGCAGGGGATTATAAGCTAATGACTTGGTTCAGTACTTTATTCAAACATTAGGTGTGTGTACTAGGTTTCCAACAAGTCTTGTATGAAGCTGACGATGCTGGACAATCTCATGATTGATGTGGTTTAAAGCTAACACCTGAAGAGTTAGTCAGTGGGTTGTGGGATAGGTCAGTAATCAGATTAGAGGCAGATTAGGAAGGGTCTCTGGTTTAGAGGTATTAGATCTCAGGGATTTAGTCTACATATTTGAGAAAACCCAGAAAAAATATTCATTAGATGCAATAGTTTAGAGTAAATGTAAATTGGGTTTATTTTATGATGGACATCAACTGGAAAACTGAGAAAAAGGGGTTGCAGGTCATAGAGATTAAAAGGAAATAGGTTTTGTAAGGGAAAAATCAAGAAATAGATAAAGAGGAATGGAACTATAGTAGTTGTAGGTGATAGGGACCAATATTCTTGGATTTCTTGGAAGGAAAGAGGTGGAGAAGATGAAAATAAAATCTGTTTACAGGCAGTGGCATTCAAGAAAGGTTAAAGAGGGACTTTAAGAGAAATACTTGGGTGGTTTTCTGGTTCATTAATAGTGGAAAACCAGGGCAACGAAGAAAAGAAAAGAAAGAAGAAAGAGGAGATAAGAAATACTGGAGAAGAAGAAGAAGAAGAAGAGGGAGTTGTACGTATCTGATGGAGTAATCCCTACCCGTTCCTAGTAACCTATTTAACAACCCCAAAGAGAAGAAAATAGAAACAAGAAAACCCCCTTCCCTCGTCTCATGTTAGTTTCTAAATACCATAGTAAATTGGCAAAGACCAAAATACCTTTATTTAAACAAAACTAAAAATTCCATATGTATCCTAACTCTTGATACTTTATAAAATATTAACTAAGACAATAAAAGATTCTAAAAAAATAAAACCAAACAATAAATTGACTAATTTCCTGAGGCAGCACAGGTGTCATTCCACACCCTTTTCTTGTGTCTTCATGTGTGGACACCACTAAGGCTATCTATCGGCCCACCTTGTTCTAATGTCCGCATCAAGTATACTCTAATGTTCTAGAAGAGGAGGACCGTCATCATGTTATGCTGAGTTTTCCACCATTGCCTTCCATAGAAAAATCAGCATTTATTTCTTCCTTTTAGCGTGGTGGTCAGAGAACTTTCCATGGTCATGGAGGTGGTGGTAGGGGTGGTTTTTTAGGAGATGACAGAGACAAGCTAAAATGTGAGTACTGTGGCAAGTCTCAACATACAGAGGACTCTTGTTGGGATTTACATGATCGTTTTCAAGAGTTTCAGGGTCATTCTCAGTGAGGTTCTTATTTTGGAGGGTGTAGAGGTTTGCGATTTATCAATGGAAGTAGACCAGTGCCAATTCAGTAACATCTACTCTAGCAGAGACTACACTAACTACTTCCTCTGATGTTGCTATCAACTCATTCTCTCGTGATGAGATCAAGGCTTTGCGACACTTTAGGTCTAGTTTGGATAGATTCACTTCAACCCCTCAGACTTCTTTTGCACAGTCAGATACCTTTGCCTCTACGTTCAATGCTAGTCTTTTTACTCTTGGTCATTCCTGGATCATTGATTCAAGAGTATTTTACCATATGACTAGTATGACTTCATTTTTCTTTTCTTATTTCATTTGTTCAGGAAAGGATAAGGTTCGTATTACAGATGGGTTTTATTCTTCCATTGAGGGTAAAGGTAGTATTCATGTTGCTCCTACCTTACCCTTGTCTTTTGTGCTTCATGTTCTCAATTTTACCTTAAATTTGTTATTTGTAAGTCATTTAACAAAGTCCTTAAATTGTAGTGTAACCTTCTTTCCTTCTCATTGTATTTTTCAGGACTTAGATTTGAAGATGACGATTAGTGGTGGGCATAAGGACAATGGACTATACATTCTTGATATTTCTTCTCACTCAGCGTTACCAGTACAACGGTTTCTAGTTTCTTCAATAAAGGATAACAACATTTCTTCTCAGTAGTTGTCTCAGTGGCATAATTGTTTTGGCCACCATTCTCTATTTACTTGAGAAAATTATTTCTTTAGTTATTTTCTAGTATTAGGATTTCTTTTAATTGTGCACCTTGTGAGTTTGACAAACATTGTACAACTTTTTATCCAGATAGTTTGATTAAAAGTGCTGCTCCTTTTGATATTGTTCACTCTTATGTGTGGGGTCCTGCCTTTACTGTTTATTTATTTTGTTTTAAATATGTCATTGCTTTTGTTGATGATTACTCGAGAGTTATTTGGGTTTACTTATTAAAATCTAAAGGTGATGCTTTCCCCTCATTTATTTTTTTTTGAGAAAATGGTTGAGACTCAATTTAATAAGAAAATTAAAGTTCTCCACTTTGATAATGGAGGGGAGTATGTGTCTCATACATTTTATTCATTTCTAGATCAATTAGGAATTATTCATCAAGCCACTTACCCAAATACTTCGAAGCAAAATGGAATTGCAAAAAGAAAAAACAGACACTTGCTTAAAGTTTCACATGCATTACTCTTTACAATGAATGTGCCAAAAACTTTTTGGGTTAATGCAGTTCAAACTGCTGTTAATCTCATTAATAGGGTGTCTAGCAGAGTTCGTGGGTTTAAGACTCCTATTGTTATTCTTTTGTCATCTACTCATTTATTTTCTTTCCTCCTAAGGTTTTTAGGTGTATAAGTTATGTACATATTGATAAATTCATAGAACAAAATTTGATCCAAAGTCTTTGAAATATATATTCTTGGGGTATGCTTCTAGTTAGAAGGGTTATAAGTACTATCACCCTCCTACTTGGCTACGTTTTATGTCTATGGATGTAACATTTCATGAAACTATCTCATTTTTTTTTCTACATCTCAGTCTTCTACTTAGGGGGAGCTCTCCATGGTAGAATCTTTTTCCTCTCCACTTCCTATTCCTTCTTTTCTATTTGATTTAGGTATTGGTGGTAAGGAGGAGAAACTATTTAAAGTTTAGTCAAGAAAGAAATGGATGACAACTCTAGAAGATCCTCTTACATCTCACCATGATGTCTCTTCGGATTCTTCTCCTGCTCTAGGTAATCCTTCTTTTGCTCCTCCAATTGTTAATGATTTTGACCTTCCTATTGTCGTCAGAAAGGGTAATAGATCTTGTGGCAAGTACTCTATGGATAACTTTGTGTCTTATCAATATTTGTCCCCTTCATTTCATCGTTTTTCTATTGGGTTATCTTCTATTTCAGTTCCTCGTAGTGTTGTAGATGCTTTGTCTCCGCCACTGCAAAAGACTTTCATGTAAGAGGAAATGGTTGCTCTCGAGAAGAATGACACTTGGAATTTTGTTTATCTTTCTAGAAAAAAGGTCTCTGTTGGTTGTAATTAGGTGTACACTGTCAAACTGAAGTTTGATGGTAGCGTAGATTGCTACAAAACATGGTTAATTGCTAAAGGTTACACTCAAACATATGGTATTGACTGCTAGGAGACATTTGAATTCTATTCGAATATTATTGTCTGTTATTGTAAATCAGGGTTGGCCCCTTTTGTAGTTTGATGTAAAAAATGCATTTTTGCACAGAGATTTGATTGAAAAAGTGTATATGAAGTTACCACCTGGTTTTTTTCCTTCCACTTCTAAGGTAAAAGTTTGTAAGTTGAAGAAAACCCTCTATGGTCTTAATCAATCCCCATGGGCTTTGTTTGAGAAATTTCATCTTACAGTACATCAGTTTGGTTTTACTCAAAGTTAGGCGGATCATACTTTATTTGTTAAATATCATGGTGGTGGCCTTATTACTACCTTGATTTTTTATAATGACAATATTATTGTCACTGGTGATGATCATGTGGAGATCTCTTGTTGTGGTTGGCAAAAGAATTTGAAATTAAAGACCTAGGACAACTACGGTATTTTTTGGGTATTGAGGTGGTCAGGTCCAGGCAGGGTATTTTTATTTCTCAACGGAAGTACACTTTGGATCTTTTGACTAAAACCGGTATGACAGCTTGTAAGCTTAGTGAGACACCTATAGATCTGAATCATCATTTTACATTTGATGTGGGTAGCAGATTAATCGATTTAGGCAGGTATCAATGTCTTGTAGGATATCTTATTTATCTTATCCTCACTAGGTTTGACATAACCTATGCTATGAGTGTTGTAAATCAGTTTATGCTTGCTCCCACTACAGTGCATCTTGATGTTGTATATCGCATCCTTTGGTATCTAAAGAGTAGTCTTGGTGCTGGTCTTTTGTACTCTAGACAGCCTGGTTTATCTATTAAGGGCTATACTAATGCAGACTGGACTGGTTCTATACGAATAGGAGATTTACCTCGGGCTACTGTACCTTTGTTGGAGGCAACCTTGTTACTTTGAGGAGTAAGAAACAGTCTGTTGTTGATCGTTCTAGCGTTGAGGCTGAATTTCGCTCTATGGCTTATAGGGTTTGTAAACTTTTGTGGTTACATCTACTTCTTTTTGAACTTGGATTTCCTATCACATCACCTATGTGCTTTTATTGTGATAATAAAGTGGCTATCAACATTGCACATAATTTAGCTCAGCATGATCGTACTAAACACATTGAAGTTGACCATTTCATTGAGGAGAAACTTCTAGCTGGCATTATTTGTATCCCACTTGTCAAATTAGAAAACCAATTGGCCGACTTGTTTGCTAAGGGCCTTGGCTGTGATATGTTTAAGTCATTGGTTGGTAAGTTGGGTCTATCCGACATCTACCACCTAACTTAAGGGGGAGTATAGATGTATGTAGTTGTAGATGTATGGGGCTACAACGTTCAAGGTATTTTTGTCTTGTATACACATGAGGGTATTTTTGTATTCTAATAATTATGAGTAAAATATGTATGAGAGAATACAAGTTAGTTTTCTTACCGACGTTTCTCTCTCTCTCTCTCTCTCTTCTTCTTCTTCTTCTTCTTCTTCTTCTCCTTGAATCACCAAACAGCAAACAACTGAGGGCCGGCCTAAGGTGTGTTGTATTTCAAGTATAATTTTTTTCTTTATTATTATTATTATTATTTTTGATAAATGGCATGGCTGTTGAACAAAGTGAGCATAGTTGTCTGTTTTTAATTTTACTTTTGAAAATGACCATTCTGTTGTATATGGACGTTTTGGCATTTTATTAGGATTTAGTTTTTTATTTATTTTTATTTATTACTTTGAAAATGGACATGGCTATTGATTTATTCAAGCATGCTGTTTGGGGTTCAATTTTTTTCTTTTAAGGAATGATGCTATAGTTAATAGAGTTTTAGGCCTGTTGTTTGAAGTTCATTCTTGATTGATAAATAATGTTGCTGGATGTTATTTGGGGAATTTATTTTTGCTTTAAATGATGTGGTTTTTGAATGGTTCAGATATTCAGGTATTGTGTTTTCTTTTTTTCTTTTTATTATTATTCCTGTATAAACCAGAAGTTTCAAGGCTTTGGGAAGAGCAGTTAGAGTTGCAGTCCATCAATTCTGTTTTCTTATATAGACTGAGTTTGATAACTTTCACAATTAGTTATTAAAGTTGGTGTCTTATTTTATCATTATTTTTGTTTGCTTGGGAGGGGGTTCGATGCAGGATGGTTAAGGTTTAGAACCTCCTGCAGGTATGGGCTCAAAGATTGCTCAAAACATTAAGATTTAATCACTTAAAGTGAGTCAACTGAGAAATCAATTATGGAAATTCTGGGCAGCAGATGAAAACACAACTATAACTTTCAAATGACTTGTCCGAATGGACTAAAAATTGGCAGGAAACTAGGTCTAAGGAGTAATAATCCACACAAATTTTCAGATTAAACTGAATAATAAAAATATATAAATAAAAGATCAGGTCTATTCCAAGTTTCTAAATTACACAGAAGGAGAAAATCGGTCCAATAACACTTTTAAGGGAGATTCCAACCAGCAGAGATTCACATCCCATTATTCCAGCATAAATAGAAGATGAATCAAAGAAGAAAAAAGATGAAACAAAAGGGATGAATATCAATAGATAACTGAGAAACTTAACAGAGGAGAACTCAGCTAGAATAGGAGAGAAGCAACACCCAGCCTTCAAAAATAGAAGTAGAAGAGAACTTATCAGTTGAACAGCAGGTTGGAGCCAGGAAGTGATGAGTTCATTCTTGCACGACTGAAGAAAAGAGTCACAATAGTCTGCTGTATAATACCAGAACCAGTCCACATTTACCCAAGAAGAGACCCCATGATGGGTTTTCTCAGTCCAGAACCCCAACGAACAACAAGGTTTAGTAGCTGGGATCATCTCCAGTGAAAAGGTGTCCAGTGTCAATCAAGCACCAATTTTGTGCTGACACATGGTGAAAAAAGTGAAAAGATGTTTTTTTACCATGGCTTTAAGGATGTAATTCACTTTTTCCGTCACATGTCTACACAAAATTGGTGCTTGAATATGCTGGACACGATGCCAGTTGAAGGTTTAGTGTAGAAGATGCCACATGCTTCTATTGTCTCATATAAACATGTGGAGAGAGTTGAGAGAAGTAGGAAGCAAGTTGCTCAAGTATTTGTAGAGATAAAGTTAATCTGAATCATCAGTTAGTGTCCCAAAACCCTGTGTAGGGTTAAGGAGAATCCTAGAGGAAGACAACTTCAACTCTCAAATTCTTTAATCAACCATTCTAGTTAATCATAGGGACTAGGTCCCTTTAAATAACTTACAATACTCTTGAATATAGAAACTCTTAAAAGGATTATGAAACCCCTTTTTACCAAGGAATTACTAAACCTTAAACTTGTAGACCAAACAATACTAAAACTTTCCTAAAAATAAAACTCCTTAAAACTCTATTTTCATCACTTATCGATATCCCTTTAGTATTTTGTTTATAACTTTTCCAAAACACATCAGATTTGCAAAATCTTGTTATCTTTGAAAGGTAACTGAATAACCTTTCTAAAGACACCAAATTAAGCCAAAAGGGCAAGTTTTGACCTTGAAAAATTTGGGCTAAAAGTAAGTTAGGGATTACAACTCAAGATATATAAAAAAAACCTAACACCCTAAATTGACCTTTGTTTTCAAGCCTTATTACAAGAAGACCAAATAAAAAAATTTCCCTATGTTACCCTTAGAAAACATGACCATACATGATCACCCATGATTATCTAACTTCTTGTTGCTCATGGTTGCTCCCACTTCATTCTCCCCTGGTGGGAAAGAGTTTTACCACTAACTTGTTGAAGAAGATCTCCTCTTGCTTCCCGAACTTGTTGATGGTGATATTGCTCCGAATGCTATTAGAATGTCTTTGTCTTCTACAACAATGGAAGCAAATATAAATGGATCCACATAAAAGCCTATCTCATCAGTATGACATGCATCATGCAATGCTATTTTGTCATCAAGTCCCAAGTTGTCTTCGCAATCCAACTTTTCATTACCCTCATCAGCAACTTCCAAGTCATCTTTGATTTGAATCATGTCTGCCTCTTCGCCAGCTTCCTCCGTTGATGGTTCTTCAGGTTCATCTTCTTTAGTTGCTTCATCTAGTACATCTTCCTTCATACTAGAATTATTGTCACAAGGTTGAGAAATCATACGAGTAGGTTGTTGAGACTTTACTTTAAGCTAATACCACATACCATTGCTTTCTTAAAATTACCTTACTGTTTTTCATTGGAAGAATTCTAAATTCAGTACCATTGATGTATTTCCCTCACTTGAATTGAATACCAAAAGCTTTCAATCATATCCACAATATCTTTGATCTACAAGATCTTGTAAGATCTCAACAAAACTTGTAGGAATCGAGTTCTCTTCATACATGTCACCAATTAGAAAGTCAAATGCCTTTTTGGAAAGAAAAACAAATATATTTTTAATTTTGAAAACCATATCCCAGGCTTTGCTCTGATACCAAATTGATGCAGGATGGTTAGGGTTTAGAACCTCTTGCATGGGCCCAATGATTTCTCAAAACATTTAGATTTAACCACTTAAAGTTTATCATCTGAGAAAAGAACCAATTATGGAAAATTTGGGCAGCAGATGAAAACAAAACTAAAATTTTCAAATGACTTGTCCAAATGAACTAAAAAATGGCAGGAAACTAGGTCTAAGGACTAACAATCCGCATGCAAATTTTCAGATTAAACAGAATAATAGAAGTATATCAAACTTATAAAAGATCAGGTATGTTCCAGGTTTCCAGAATACACAGAAGGAGAAAATCGGTCCAATAACACTTAGAACTCAGCTAGAATAGGAGAGAAACAATACTCGGCCATTTTATAATTGAAAGTAGAAGAGAACTTATCAGTGGAACTGTAGGTTGCATCCTGGAAGTGATGAGCTCATTCTTGCACGAAAAAAGTCACAATAATCTGCTGTATAATACCAGAACCAGTCCACGTTTACCCAAGAAGAAACTCCACAATGGCTTTTCTCAGTCCTGAAACCTAACAAACAGTAAGGTTTAGTGTAGAAGATGCTGCAGGCTTCTATTGTCTCATATAAACATGTGGAGGGACTTAGGAGAAGTAGGCAGAAAGTAGCTCAAGTATTTGTAGAGATAAAGTAAATCGGAAGCACCAATAAGTCTCCCAAAACCTTTCACAGGGTTAAGGAGAATCCTAGAGGAAAATAACTTCAACTCTCAAATTATTTAATCAACCATTCTACCAAGTCATGGGGACTAGGTCCTTTTAAATAACTTACCCTTAACTCGTAGACTCAACAATACTAAACTTAAACTCTCCTAAAAATAAAACTTCCTAAAACTCTATTTTCGTCACTTGCTTATATTCCTTTAGTAAATTGGTCATAACATTTCCAAATCACATTGGATTTGCGAAATCTTGATCTTGGAAAGCTAACTGAATAAACTTTATAAAGACACCAAAATTAAGCCAAAAGAGCAAGTTTTGACCTTACAAAATTTGGGCTAAAAGTAAGTTAGGATTACAATTTAAAATAACTAAAAACCTAAAACCCTAAATTGACCTTAGCTCTCAAGCCTTATTACAAGAAGATCAAATAAAACAAATTTCTTATATTACTCTTACTAAACGTGACCCCACATCATCACTCATGATCATCTAACTTCTTGTTGCTCATGGTTGCTTCTGCAACAGCGTTATTGCAAGGATTTTGGGGATCTTAACATAAAAATTAAATTTTTTTTTTAAAATCCTAATTCCTTTTTTTTTTTCATTGTTACTTTACTTTAATTGTTGGGTTGACATTTCTCTAGAGCTTAGCATGTTGGATTGGATTCTGTTGGATTTTCTCACAACAGTGAGATTGGTGGCATCATACATACGTACCAACATATTCAAACATATATGCATGATGATTAACGATCAATATCTTTTGAGCTCACCCCATAGAGTATACATGGTTCATTATCACATTTATTTTCTTTTGATTTTTTTTTTTTAATTCACATAAACCATATGCACATGACCCACCCAAAACGTTGATGAGCACCATTCAATTAGGTGTGCCACAATCTTTTCCCCCCTTTTTAAGCACATATCAGAGATGATGGACATACAAAGACTTGAAAAAACTTAGGTTGGATGTGTTAGGATTCAGTATCAAGACCATTTTTATTTTTCCATGTCTCAATTCATAGGTGCAGAGGACATGGATTAGCAGAAACCGTACTAGTAGTTGGGTAGATTTCTTTTGGTTGTTTCAACACTATGGTAGCTTGGTAATCCCACCTTAAGATGGATGAAATATGTTAATTTGGGCTTATGGTAGGGCACTTTGTTTGATTCAAGTCCAAGTGATGTAGGATACCTAAGAATTAGGCTCCTATAAGAAGTATGATGGGATTTCAAGAATTAAAGAAAGAATCAAGTTGGAAGATTTCAGAAGACCCGAAGAATTCAAGAGTACAATTCTTGATTAAAAAAAAGAATAGAAGAGAATAAATTCAAGAAGGCAAAGAAGGAATCAAGAAAAAAAATAAAAGATAGTGGAAAGGGTTAGAAGGGGTAATTCTGTAATTTCTTAGCAAACTCACAAAATTACCAAAATACCCCTATTGACACCTCAGAGTTCTATGAAATTTTACAAGGAGCTAGTTGACCCTTGGAGGGATTCTTTAAAATTCAGACTTGTAAAGATTCTTTGATGAAGGTTTTAAGAAAATCAAGAAAGAGAGATTTTTGATGAATCTTTAATCCAAGAAATCAGGCAGTACAGAAAATTTAAAGAATCAGCAAGATAGATGCAAAATCAAAAAAAAGATGCAAGGAAAAAAAAGAATCAAAAAGGAAGAAAGTAGCAAGATGAGAAGAAGAAAAGAAGAGAAGCTCATAAAAGGAGAAAAGAGGAGAGAAAAAATAAAAGGGGAAAGAAGGAAAAAACTTACCTTGAGGGGTTGGAGAAGATATCAACCCACTCGTGGACTCCACTATTAACCCAAATCTTATTTCATCTTTAAAAACTGAATTACAACCTAAAGATATCTTTTATTTATAAACTTAAATCATTAAACTCCTAATCTAAGTATAACTCATGTTTAGACTCCAAATAAAATTCCTAATTCACATCTAAATCCCTGGCATTTAATGCCTTATTATATAAAATCTAAATTAAGTTACTTTTTCTTACTAAGACCTTTAGGGTCTGGCTACATCGGAAAAATGGCTAAAAATAAATCTAGAAACAACCCTAAAATAAAATAAAACCCTAAAATTTCCAAAAACAACCTTAAAAATCCCTAAACTACTGGACACGTCTTGGGGACTATCTATGGTCATCAAGCTTCTTCTTCTTTACATAATATGCTCCTGCATCACCAAGTCCTTGGAAAGTGTTGGTTTTTTTTTATTTGTTTTTTAAATATCATTCTTTGTTTTCTTTTTCTTTTGGATTTTGATTATGCATTTATTGAAACTTATAAAACGGGTTGGATTCAGTTCAGGTGGCTAATGATAAAAGAGAACTTCATTCCATGGATGTTCAATGTATTGGTTTGGCACGAGTTTAAAAATGAAATACTTGGTTTTTCCTTGTAATTCAAAATAATAGACTTTGAGGAACATGATAGCAGGTTAAGAATTCTTGTCACATGCACAAGATTTTGGAACACTTAATGCAGTGAGTCTATTCTAATTTGTTGAGTTTATCCAATGGTATCTACACCTTTCACTTTCTAGTATTCAGGGGCACAAGGAATGGATTACGGAAGTGAATTTTTTGGGTGTAGTAAAGCACCCGGATGTTATCATGTTAGTGGGATATTGTGCCAAAGATGACAGGAGAGGAATTTATCGGCTTTTGGTATATGAACTTATGTCTAAGAAAAGCTTGGAGGACCATTTATTTGCTCAGGTGCTGTCACCTCTTTCATGGGAGATGAGACTAAAATTTGCCCAAGATGCAGCATGTGGTTTAGCATATCTCCACGAAGAAATGGATTTTCAAGTTCTATTTCCCTATTGCATAACTTTACTTCACTTGCCAGAGTTCTGTTGTAGCTTTGCATATGTAATCCATGGTACAAGAACTAAGAATTCAGGAACTTGCCCCAAATCTGATTGAATCAACAGTACTTGGCCCATTTACAAGCTCATGCATGGGTTGGGGCTGAGACTTGTTGAGTTCTAGGTGGCTGTGGCAATATTTGGTCCAATTCACCTGTTTTCCCCCTTTCCATCCAAGGCTTCTGGTTGACAATTCCAATCCTGCCTAAATTCATTTCTAGTTCTGGGTGGGCATTTTAAAACCCAATGTGAACCCTACCCATTTCATTTTTTTTTGGAGGAATCTGTAAGCCACCCTGGCCTGCCCTTCTCTCTTGGGTTTTGGATCAACAGAACTCTCCCCGTTTACATTTTAATCAGGTTCAGATTGGGCATTTCTGTATTCAAGACCCAGCCTGAACCAATCCATTGCCACTCCCTAGTTGTAGGAGCTACGACCTGGGTTGTTCTCATTCATGGCATAATTTACACATGCATGCTTATGCATCTTTGGGGCTGTTGATTATGTGCTGGGTGAGTAATTGTTCTTTACCTTGATATAGATGATTCACAAACACAGTGCGATTGAGCATACTTTTGGCAAATTTATTGGCCTTTCTATTTTTTCCTAGACAACTTTCTGAATTATGGAGATTTCATTAAGCGGGCTAGCATGGGATCCATTACTTTTTAATAACTCCTCTATTTGAATCACCACTAGCACTGATCAAGCCACTAGGTCTTAGGATCAATTGAATTTGGTCATCTCTCATCAGTTATTTTGGTCCAACATTGGTTATTTTCTTTTCAGATGCATGATCACTTATTTAGAACTAACATCAGTTCGAGGGACCGTCATGTATCTTCAATAATGCATGCCTTAGGGTGTTACATTGGACTACAACTGCTTTGACCACAGACATTTTAGAGGATTTGAGCCAGATGTTGTTCCATGTTCACCCAAGGAAAAACTTGTCATGTTTTGAAGGTTTTCATATCACAAATTTTCGTCTTTGACACAAATTGGGATAAATTCTATTTGTTTCAGCCCATGCTTGGATTAAAACAGGGGATATTGGGATTGGAATGCTCAAAGCACAGGAGCAATAATGGAATCAACCACTAGGATTTTTGTCAAATGTTTTCACCATACAAGGTCTTGGGGTATAAGTTTTTCAAGCATACTTCTTGAATGTCATGGGTCAATACCAAGTACTTTTGTCACCCTATAATTTGGAGTATCTAGTTTACTTGTTTTCTAGATTCAATTATTCTTCTCTAGAGCCACATTTAAAATGAATGGGAATAATCCAGAGCCTTCCATTTTGAGATAGCTATTCTTTTTCCATCTTGTGTAAGTCTCATTGAATGTGAAAACATCCACTATATCCATAAAAAAGAGCCAAAGTAGCCAAAGAACCACTAGTAAACGATTATGGTTGGAGAACCGACTTTGCTGACTCTTCGTCTATCCGAACAGGAGAGTGTTCAAATTTTTCAGTTTCAATAACTATTATTGATTCCACTGATGGCTAAGCATAAGCATTTAAGGGCTTTGAAGGCAGCAAACAGAGTTTCAAATACTTTTCAGGCATGGAGATTTCATGATATCTCTTTGATGAAGTTTTTTAATTGTTCACAACACTTGAGAAAATGATTGTCTACTTTTTGTTGTATTATGATTGGTGTTTTACTTTGTAGTTAAATTGGATTTAGGCTTGCATGGGTTTCATTTACCGGGCAGTGTATGTATGTATGAGTGTATGCTTTAAATTTTAAATTATTACTGTGGTTGTGGTGTGGGGTTGTCTGTGTAGAATTTGTCTGTACTGGTTGTTTTAGCTGTGTTGATTGTTTATCTCTACAAACGTACTCATTTGTGAATTATAGATTTCTTTCTTAATTTTTTTTGGGGGTGAAATTATACATTTCTTTCTTGTTAGACATTTTCTATTACTACCATTGGATTCATAGTTCCTACCTTATCATTTGTTAGAATTCCTAAGGATTCAAGATTTTATTATCTTCTTGTTTCCCTTGTCAACAGAACTTGGTGGCTGTATGCTATTAAATGATCATTATAGGTGGCCTGTTGCAAATCTTTTCCAAAATTAGTGTTGGACCAATACTGCTATTGTACAAGTAAGTTATTCTTTTTCATCAATAAATGCTGTCACTTCTATCTAATTTTTTTTTCTTCACTGTAGTGCATTACCAATACAACTTCAGCTTGAGATTTTCGGGGAAACATCTTCTGGGGTACAATACTATGTGTTGATTTTCTAGAATTTACCTAAATATTTTTCCCCATTGATTATTAACCTTTGTTTTATTTGTTTATCATAGACCTAAAGTTTTACAAGTAAACAAATATAAGTATTATTTATTTGTAGATTCTGTTCTCTCCAACCATGCAGACTTCATAGTTTGTGGCTATTTCATCATTGCTCCTGATGGGTACTGGGTTAGTATGACAAGCTATTATATAATTGAAGATCATGTCAAAGAATTCTATTTAGAATAAATGAGCTAGTATTTTGAAGTTTTGACATGCTTAATAAGAATTTTAGAATTTTGATCATGTTGACATTGGTTAACAATGTTTCTGGCTGTTACAATTACAAGATAATTAAGGAAGTTGGTGATAGAACTTTTAGGGTTGTCTACTGGGCTATAAATAAGCAGTCTAATGAAGTTGTATCTGTCATTATACTGATGTCAAAATTCAGGTGGAAATGTTCTGTATTCACATTACACATTTTTGTTCATATCTCTTGTTTTCTTTGTAGGTTGCAGTTAAAAAAAATGTTATTGGGAGTAGTGAAGAAATCTTAGGGAAGTGAAAGTACTAACACTCTCCTTCCCTTATCAATCATTAACTATGTTATGTGTTCATCTAATAATCAGTTAGTTTTGGCATTCATTGACAAAGATGAACAGCCTGTTATCATGAAGCTCATGAGAGTTATTAGAGAAAATGTCATCCTGTACTTCATATTTGAATACATGGTATGTGAAGGACACTTATAATATGTTAATCTCATCATCATCGTGTGAGTTACCCACTATTGGATTATTGAGATTTTGACGTGTTTGTCTTAGGAATGCAAGTTACAACAACTTATCTAAGATAGTTGAAAACTTTTCTCAAAAGTTGAAGTCTGGAACTAGTGATTTCAAGTATTTCAAGCTCTTGCTTATATGCACCAGCGTGAATATTTTCATCGGGACCTGAAGCCAGGTGATGTAGCATGCATACAAAAATGTAATGCAAAGAGATCTACAAGTAAATAAGATAGCAATCCGAACAATAAACTAGATTTCTACTCTAATCAAGTGTTTTAAAATAACAAATAAAGTGAACTAGCAATAGAACGAAGCAACCTAACAACCTAAACACATAAAATTCTGAATAACTAGTACTAAAAATTCTTACGTTCTTAACTACCATCCTATTAGAGAATAGTCAAGCAAGGCAATGTTTAAAACTCAAGCAAAAGATGCTAGAAAATAGGCTGGGAGTGATAGTTTCAAGGGCTGGTAGCAAGCAAATAAGGAGGAGAAATAGGCATAGTAATAAGATAAAAGGCTCAAGCAAGCAGTGGTTAGATAGGATTAATTCTAGCAAGTTATGGGTTGATAAAAAGTGTTGGCAGCCACTAGGATAAGCCTAGGTGGTTATCATGAAGTAACCAAACATGCATATAATAAAGAAAGTATTTGAGCAACAGTAAGAGACCGATATAGAGAGGTTAGAGAGGACCTTTTGTCACGTTTCGAAACCCGCATGCAAAAATTAGAATAATAGATGCGAAAGCACACATGCGCGGCATCACAGATCTCGGAGTGTGACATTGGTGACTCTATCTTTGCAGAAAGAGTCCTTATTCATCTACCTAGATTGTATTGTACATTTTTTTTCCATTCTTTTATCTAATTAATAGTCCTCAATTACCGAAACATTCATAGTAGAAACATAACCATAAGATAATAACATTCATTCATAAAGTGCAACGGAATATAGACATACACATTCTAAACTATACAACGGAATATAACAAGAACCTCTAGATATACATATCAAATAATTATTAATCTCAACCATCAAACTAAAAATACTCATAAGTATCTAAATAGTACTATCAAATAAGCCATCTATAAGGGCCAACATCATGTCACTTTAAGTAAATATATTAATTAACTAAGCCAAATTCTGTCTCAAAATATAACTGTCTCATACATGAGTGCTGAAAAATAAACAGATAAAAAGAAAATAACATAAACAATCCGCTCATCTCCACGAACCATCCCTCAGAACTAAACCTACCAGAGATCTCATGTTATAGGGTGTCATTTGAAAGTGTGTTAAAAACATGGGTAAACTATAAAGCTCATGAGAAAACATACATAATGTTTCATAGAATAAATCAAATGTCACGAGTACGAAAATACTACAAAATCGGAATAGATATAATATATAAGAATCGAACTAATTACAATAATAATCAAAATTTAATGAAGGTACAAAAGTAATATGCAAAATCAGTAAGAATCCAAAACTGAAATAGATAAAATGTGGCTCATGAGGTAAGTGCAATGTATAATGCAGTGTTTGCTTTAAAATACTCATACATAAGTAAGCCTTAGCCTCTCTCAAATAAGATGCTTTAGCTAATAGATATCAAAACATATGCATGTTCATAGAAGTCTAACACAACTTTCAAACTCATGTAACCTATGAAGGGTTTCCGACAAAACACACCTCAGATTAAAACAACTCAACCCATGCAAGGTTCCTGAACCAAATCTCATTAAAACACCTCGTAAACAAATCCAATGGATTCCGCGTAAGGCCTCTAACGAAACTAAAATCATATAACCCTTGTAGGGCCTCTAACAAAACATAAATCCAAAACAGAACTGGTTGGCATCTAGTGTCCTCTTCACCTATTGATGTGACCCAGTGATTGGGTACCTGAAATAAGTCATAATCTTGTTCTCACCTACTGATGTGACCCGGTGGTTGGGTACCTGAAATGGGTCATAAGACCGTCTTCACATATTAATGTGACTTTAGTGATTGGGTACCTAAAATGAGTCATAAGATCATTTTCACCTATTAATGTGACCCGATGATTGGGTATATGAAATGGGTCATAAGACTGTCTTCACCTATTAATGTGACCTGGTGATTGGGTACTTGAAATGAGTCATAGCTAAAATCCCCTAATGCAAATAATACTTTAAAATCATGCATATATATAGAGTAATATATACTACATTAAGATACGATGCAAGAGATATCCATGTAATAAAACTCATTTGTGAAACCATGTAAAACTTGTACTCAAAACTAACAGAAGGTAATAGCTCATACTCACACCAAAACCAAATACTCGAAATTTATCTTCTAACTTTCCAAAACTAACAATAACATAAAAATTCCAAACAAGTCATATAGATACAATTATACTAACATGGAGTCCATCAGATCAAATGTAAATGAAGATAATAAAGTGAGTAGCATAATAATAAAATTATTGGTTAACTATCACATGAAATAGAATAAGCAACACGGCTTGGAGTTAATTAAATTAATAAAAGACTACCAACGAACAATAATAATGTGAATAAGAATCTCAAATATGGGAAAATTAAGGCAAACATCACGTGTATGAGGTAGAAATCATTTTTTACCTTTTAGTTTTACAAGGATTTAACCTTCTTACATTTAATCATAGAAAAGAGCTTAGGATTTCAATGAATTCATGATGATAGCAAAGTTGAATGATTAAATCTTAACTAATACATGCTCAAATCAGAATAGGTTTAATCATTCACAAATAAAATCCAGAATTTGATGTAATCAAGTTCTCTACCAAGGTATAATGGAATAAATCACCCTATGAAATAATTAAAATCACCCTATGAAATAATTAAAATCACCAAACTCACAAAGATTTAGCGTGGAAGAATGAGAATCTGTCATCTCACCTAAAATGGCAACCAAAAATGGAGAAAAATGCAGAAAAATAAAAAGAGTGGAGCAATCAACTTGAGAACTCATTAATCCTCCATGAATTTAGTGTTTGGATAAAGAAATCTTACCAAACTTCCTCAATAAGACAAACAAAAATGAAGGGAAATTGAAATCTCATTTAAACTAAAGATTTCCAATGAATAGAATTGTAAGAATTCAAAACAATAGCATATCATCTATGAGAACTCACAAAAATCTTATAAATTTAGAGATCAAGTTATGTAATGCCAAATTTCAAAGACTTAGCAATCAAGTGATAAGAAACCAAAATATAAAATCAAATTGAGGGATAACTATGAAGAAAGTGGTATGAGAACAAAGGGAGTAGTGTTGGGAGGTTTACCGTTCTTGAACAAAGAAATTAGTAAAATTCATTTAAACAATCACATATCTACATATGCTTTC
>JAOXJP010225960.1:0-11578 GCA_025762735.1 Platanus orientalis | reverse complement strand
TCTTGAAGGCTTTTGCTTTGAAAGTTTAGTCCCACATGGGAAGTGGGGAATTTTAACATCCACCTTATAAGTAAAGGCAAGACTCTAAGGGGTAATGAGGTTGAAGAGGAGAGGGGAGTTTGGGGATGTTTATTTGCATCACACGTATGCGCCGAACTGAACTAAGCTGGGCCGGGCTAGGGTGTGGGTGTAGGATACACGAATTAATTGCTTTTTATTTTATCTACTTAAATAAAATATTTATTTTAATGGATTGCAATTAAATTGGTTTCTTTATTAGTTGATATACTATATAGTAATACTAAATGACGCGTTATAGATTGAGATTAATTGCATATTTATTATTTTCCTAAAGAGCCTAACTCTTCAAGGAAATTTTGGGTGTAATCGCTCATCTTCTTCTATAATTGAAGATGAAAAAAAGGATGAATACATATAAAAGATTCCGTGTGAACCAATGGTCTTCTTCTTCTCCGTTCTCTATTGATTTCTTATTGATTCAGTTTGTTTTTCATATATGTTACTCCATTGATACTGGAGGTTTGTCTAAGCTGTTTATATGAGTTTCTGTTAATCTGTGTGGATTCTATCAGAGAGATTAGTGTTTCTTGGAAGTGATCGCCGATAAAACCTACTGTATCAGCGATAGGCCGGTGAATATTATTTTAAGGACAACATTCTATACGTGCTTAATCATCAACTAATAAGTTGTTTCTGTCTCTTTAATTTGCAGATATTAAATTGATACCTATTATGTTGGACTGCATCTATTACATACCGAACAATATGTGAGTTGATACACATCATATTTGCTACTGCCATCATTTACTATTGTCGGATATTGAACTATCTCAATTACTATTTACACTAGATTCGCCTGGAGCAAGATACACAATTAACTGAGTTAGTCATGATACAATATGAAAGACTTCCATTTTTCTACTTCCGTTGTGGACGCATAGGGCATTCTCTAAAGGACTGCACAGTCCTACAAAGTTATGCCGGTGCCGACGACCTGGACATGGGAAGGGTCATAAATTATCTAAGAAACCTCTACGCAGATTTTGGACCCATTCAAAAGGCTAAAGAATGGGAGATTGAACCAGGCCACCAAAGACTTAAAGATGACTGGCTACCATGGTAGCGACTGATGCAACCTTCCAGAGAATGGAGCAGCCAACAGGTAACTGCCCGGTTTAAATCCTCCACAGTGCAACATACGGTCCAAGCAGCAAGAAGTACCTCCGCTCCGATAAACCAGGTGGAAGTCTCAGAAACGGAAAAGCACAACCTACCGAAGCAGGAGCATCTGCTAAAAAATGAAATGGAAGTCCTCCCGGCGATGACGGAGTTGTCGTCGTTGGCTGGCTTGAGTCGTCATCCGATGCTTTCGGAGGATGTCGAATCGGTGACAGAAGATCTGACGGTCATTAACAATATTGCCCATTTGTCCCCTGACAAAGGAGGATCTGATGTACGTCTTGGGTAAGCCGTGCCCCGTCGGTCACGCCAATCAGGACAACATCATGCGAGCTCCAGCTATGCACAATCTTTCTCTCGCAGATCCGGTTGACTCTCCCATTGGATCTCACTTACCAGTGGACTGACAATCAAGCACAATTAAAGAAATTGTTGGAAAATGGGAATCCGGTCGAAAGTGAACCACACCATACCCTGGGACTAGGGCTGCAAGTTATTGAAAAAGTACCGTGTTCCGGTCTGCCTATCCAAAATAAGCTTATCCATATCCATTATAAACCGTTAGGATAATGATATATATTGTTCCGTTCCGGATAATATCATAAAAATATAACAATATATAAAATATAGAGAATAAATTGTTGAATTTAGAACTAATCTCACAATCATAAATAACTTAATAACTAAAACCCTTAAAAATATATTAACTATTTACTTCATACTTGTTCCATCTTGATCCATTTCAGCACCCATAGGTATGCGACATCGAAAATTTTGGAGAGGATAGACATAGGTTATGGAAGAATGCACTAACGATTGTGACAACCAGTTGGAATTGCCTTTCTGTTTTTTTTCTTTTCCGGATATTTGCAAACCAGTCCGAAATCCAAAATTTTTAAACGGTTAAGATACGGTATAGTTTTATAATATCCGGTAGAATAGGATACGGAAGCAGATATATTCATATCCGGTCCGTATCCGATCCGTTTGCAGCCCTACCTGGGACAACATTTAGATTCGACTGAACAGGGCCATACTCAGTCAGAACAAACTCACATGCAACTTACGTAAACAATTCAAACTCACGTCCAGAGTCATACATCCATGGGCCACAAGCTAACACAGAATTTACTAAATACCCAGGGCCACATCTCCACTCAACTCGATGTTTGCCAGGAAACAAAGACGACTCAGTCCATTCATATTGAAGGGGAACAGTTACAATTCCCATGAACTACAACTCATATTGTAATGACTGAAGCTAGAATGAACCACAAGCATGTTACTTGTCTCACACGCCCCAACTCATGGGGTCTGACTGACTCTTATATGACTGCTATCCGTAAGAGATGCGGAGATGATGAAGAATCTAAGAATGATGAACCTACCCAGCCCTAGCGAAACGTGCTTAGATCATGGCCTCTACGGGACAGGTACATACTCAAGATTATTTTGATGTTCTTAATCTTTCTTCTCTAAATTATACCCATAACTACACTATTACTGGTGAGGCCCATGTAATAAACCATCGGCATTACCATCTAATAAAACATATGAATACTACCCAAGTTCGCTATTGGATGATACGATATGGGACCAAGGGACCCATGAATGAAATAAGCCGAGGAGAGGACCAACATCCAAAACAATTACTAGAGACTTTTGATTCTAACCCGAACCCCAGAGCAGTCCAACAAAAACAATTTAGAAGTGTGGCTGCCCATGAGTAGATGGAGATTTTGAGTTGGAACTGTCAAGGTTGCGGGCAGTGGTGGAGCCACGTAGGGGCGAGGGGGGGGGGGCAATTGTCGCCCCTTAAATTTGAAAATCCTGTACTTAGGTCATTGAACAGTTGACAATCTACCGTGTTGCCCCCCCTTGGAAATACCCATTGCCCCCTTTAAATTTGAAAATCCCTAACCTAGATCTTGTTTAGTCAACAATCATATTGCCCCCCTTAGAAAATACCCATACCTAATAAGGGTATTTTAGGAAAAACAAAAAACCCAGTAAAATAAAGGCATACGAGGGTTTTTTTCACCAATTTCACCTCTTTGTGAAATTAGAGAGAAGGAGAAAGTGATTGTCTGAGAGACCACTACCACCCACTTAGCCAAGGGCCTAGGACCAGCTGGAGAAATAGATTAAGGTTAGTTAATGAATTTCATTATTATTATTTTTTATATTCTATAAATCTTTTTATACTATTTTTTTTCTGTTTTTGTTTTCACTCAAACAAGATTTTAGGTTTTTTGTTTTCCTCTCTTCTCCCCTAAGATAATTCAGGTAGAACTAAGTAAATAGCAAATGGGTTCAACAGATTCACTACGGTGTCTTTAAATTTCATTATTCTTTTTGTTGGGTTTCATCTATTTGTCTCCCAAAGCTACAATCTTAAAGTATTGGTAAAATATGAACAAATATTTAACATGGGTTTTAAAATACCATTTAGAGTTAAATGAACTCTAAATGGTTTTAAAATACCATTTAGTTTTTGATGGATTTTCTATTAAATAATGTGATTGCTTCCGTGCTTTGTGATATAGAAGTGGGTTTTATGTTCTTGATTTTGATCATGGTTTTGGGTCACGATTTTATTTTATTTTTATTGTCATAGTTGTTCTAATTTCAAATTGCATTTTCAACTTGTTCTGAGTACACATGGAACATCCGAACATACCTCTCTCTCTCTCTCTCTTGACTATACACATGCATATACCTATCAATCTATCAACCTATCCAAACAATTTTTTTTTTTTTTAATGGAATGCTAAGAATTTTTTTTTTTTTTTTTGAATTACATGGTGAATTTATTTTTTATTCTAATGTGCTCTGTAATGATGATATATATGGTTTTCTTAGGTTTTGTTTTGGTGTTGCATACAACAATGGAAGATATTTGTCTGAATTGTTGGCAAAGAGACAAACTGAAACCATTTGTGCAAGTTTTACCACTTTGTAGTAGGCTTCTAAATCAAGGTTAGTGACTCTACTATAGATCATTTATTACAATCTTATGTTTTTGTCTATAGATTTGTTGTTGAATACTCATGCTGCATGTTTGCTAAGTTTTGTCCAAAGACTATTATTTGTTCTCAAAACAAAAACAAGCAAACTGATCTTTTAGTTTATGAATGCCCTTTATTCACAACATTAGGTTTAATGTTGACATGTGGACTATTTCACCTTTGCTAGAATACTAGTACTTGTGCATTTTTTTTATTGTTCTTTTCATGAATGATTGGTAATTGTTATTGTGTGAATAAGTTAATTAAGGGTTTCAATAAAACATAGAGGATTGTTGCTTAGGGTGGCAAGATGATAGATTGCTTGAGAACTAAGATGAACTGTGGGCAGGGGGGTAAGCCAAAGAATTATGTGTGCTCCCTTAAAAGGGTGCCAATGATACGCCCACAACCAGAGGGTGACACGTCACTTCAAAAAGTGTTATCACTTTTTTCAACATGATGTGTCACCTGCTAGTTGCAGGCACACTGTTGGCACCCATTAAGGGGCATACCTAATCCAAGGGCAAGGACTCTCCAGGATTTTAAATCATCTCAAGTCTCAATGGATAGGTACCACTCCATTAGCAATCAGTGGGTGACATGTGGCCTTACAAAGGGTGTTAGAGCCAATACACATGGGTCAAAGGAGGGTTTTATGGTAAATATACAATTAATAAGTACATATGTATTAATTAATCAAAATAAATGTTCTGTCTAGGATACTAGGTGAATTCACATGGAATAAAATGGGCAATGGTTGGATGAAATTTTAAATTCCCACCCATTTTATTCCAAATGAAGTCACTTGGCACCCTGGACAAGAAATTTTCTCCCTTGGCTAATGTACCCTTTGTCAGACATTGTGTCACATCCTGAGCAGAAAATGGAGTGTTACCAGTTCAGTCAGATGGGAGTTGACGTGAACTCATTTTCTGGTAACGTGGGGCAATTGATTCCAAAATCAGGTATTAAATTTATCTGGCCCATTAGTATTACAAAAGTACTCAAACATTGAGGGGGGGGGGAACTGCCCCTCTTACTCCTATGTGGCTCTACCACTACTTAAAGGAAATGGTCACGTTGTCAAGAGCTCATACACTAGGTAAAGCTTCGTGCCGGACATTCAAAAACCACGTTTACAATTTTAATGACAGAATACCATATCCTACCCTCAACTCTTCTCTCTTTCATCCCTATGACGAACATGTCCCTTGAATGGGGATGGGTATTGATGATGTGAAATTTGGCCCGAGTGGCCCAAGTTGATCAACTGAGAGAACCATCCCGGCTCAACCAATTTGTCGTTATTCAAACCAATAGTCACGTAGACTGAGTGTCTAATCGGTGACAGGATAATACGGGTATTGGGCTGATAGGAATCCAACCGATGGTTTTAGAAAGAGTACGACGAGCCTAATAGTTATATGATAGCCAAAAAACATATGACAAACCAAGGGTTAGTAATAAACAACCAAGAAAAATGGAATACCGACATGTGGTCATCCATGGTGACCAAGTTGGTTGAGCGTCATGACAATCGAGTCAACCAAAGTGCCAACAACAACAAAACTCATCGAGCAATGGTTGTCGATGGTCATCAAGACATAAAAGCGGTTACAAGGCCTGGAATAATGCAAGAAAACAATCAATTCAATGCTGACATGTGCACCTCTCACCACATTCCTCTAACTAACTTGAAGAATATTCCTGACAAGGACCACGCGCTTGTACAGAGCCCAAGATCCATTACACGTAACCACCTGGAGAACCCCTATATAGAGAGGGGAATCTCTGAGAAGAAGGTATGCACAAATAACCTGGAAAGAGGGAACATGAAGAAGGTTTTTTGGGAGGTCCGGTTACTGACTTGAGCATCGAAGGGGTGTAGGCCGATGCCACACCAATGCTCTTCACTATCCTGGTGTAGGTGAGATCCAATGGTAGGATCCAGATCGAGGGCAATCAGAGGACCATCTTGGTAAGTCAGGAAATGACGTCATTAGTTGGTGCCATCTGTGGGAATCTCAAAGTGATTTTCGATAAGACAAAGGTAGTATGGTTGAAACTTGGTCAGGAACGATGGAGGCCCACTGGAATGCTTCGTCTACTAACAACTAAGATAGGAGAGAAGTAGAATCAAGGAAAATTACAGCCCTAGAACAACAAATACAAAATCTTAATCAAACCATAGAACGAGTCATGCAGCAAAACCAGGAGCTAAACCATAGGTTCAGTAGGCAGGCAGACCATCAACATCCCAGTGATGGCAAGATGCAAGTAGTTGTCCACCCCAGGGGAGAAAGTGAACAAAAAGGCATATGGAAGAACGACATGGAGACAATCATGGCCCTGAAGCCTTAGTATCTCAATAGACCAACGACATGGGAGGAAGAGCCACTACCGAACAAGAGAAGCAAATGCAAAAGCTGCAGGATCAACTAGACGTCATGATGGAAGTTATCAAGGGAAAACCCCTTCCACAATCGAGGTCCTAGTGCAAAAAACCGGCCATCCCTTATCCTTGGTGATCATGTCCTACCCTCTCCTAAGAAAATTCAGGATCCTTTAAATGGAACCCTTCGATGGAAGTCGAGACCCCTTTGACCACATTGAGACATACAAAACCTTGATGCTCCTACATGGTTACTTGGACGAGGTCATATGCAGGGCCTTCCTGGTCACCCTAAAGGGCCCTACACGAAAGTGGTTTAGTAATCTTCAACCTAGCACATCAACTCATTCTCTAAGTTGAGACAGTCATTCTCCAGCTACTTCATAGGAGGAAAACGTTATCGTAGGCCTAACACTGATCTACTCAATGTTAAGCAATTGAAGGGGGAGTTGCTAAGATATTATTTCTCCCGTTTCAATCAAGAGGTAATGCAGGTAAACGATGCCGATAAAAAGGTGGTGCTCACGAATTTAATAGGTGGGTTGTTGCCCACGAAGTTCTTATTCTCTCTCTCCAAATCTCCGCCCAACAACATGGTTGAGTTGATGCTCTGAACCCAAAAGCACATGAACGCATAAGATACCATGACAACAAGAAGAGATCAGGGAAATAAATGTCAAGAGTTGTAGAAGAGAAGGGGGGACGAACAACATAAAATTATAGAAGACGAGTCTAAATTAAGGGAAGTTGTCGACTAAGAGGTTAGATAAAGGGAGGCACATGCTCCAACTCAGCAAATACGAATCTACAGTCCCTTCAAATAAGTCTTAATGTACATGTGAGATGACACATCCTTAAAGTGGCTTAAGAAGCTCAAGATTCTTTCGGAAAAGAGATCACAAAGGAAATACTGTTGGTTCCATTGAGACCATGGGAACAACACAAAGGATTGTTTTGACCTGAAGGAGCAAATAGAAGCGCTGATCCAATAGGGAAAACCAAGGCGTTTCATAGCAATTCACCCTCAGACCCTACTGAGGGTAGAAGAAGAGCCTCTGAGCAGGGAGAATCCTGAATCAGAGCCACTACAGGAGATAAAGGTCATTGTCGGAGGGTTCGCAGGTGGTGGCGAATCAAATTTGGCTCAAAAAGCCCATGCACGAGCGATGAGAGCATCACAACTGGAGGTTCACTCAATAAACAGACCCAAGTAGTTTCCCTGATCAGTCAACAAGATGTTAGGTTCATAGAAGAAGATTCCTACAGAGTGCAACACCCTCATGACGACGCCCTGGTAGTCACATTGGTTATAGCTAATCACCAAACTAGAAGGGCACCCATAGACAATGATAGGTCAACAGATATCCTATACCTATCCACCTCTATCTGTGTGTATTTTAGAAATATCCTTTTATTAGGCATTCTGTCATGTAGCAGAAAAAGACAGGCAAAGTCCTAAGCTATACCTTGGGTTTGCTTTCATTTTTTTTTTGTGGTTCCAAGTGGTAGTTCGAGCAAGATTGTTTGGACATGCTTATAGAAACCTTGCTTGAGCTAATCCTTTGCCTTATTTTAACTGCCCTGTTATTACCAAGACTACCTTCCAAGTGCATTTATGAACACCCTTGTAATCAGTCACGTGTGGTTTTTATTGTTTCTGATGTGAAATTCATTTCGTCAAACAACAGATAATTGACCTTCTGGCCGCCAAGAAAGTCAGAAAAATCAAATATAAAGAGGGAGGTCGACATTAGGCATCTTTTTGATGAACACGGCACCACTTCTACTTTTCAACTTATGAATTTAAAGATGAATATGTTCTTATCAATGTATGATAAAAGTTGTCCTCTAACCGGGAAAAAAATTAGACATGAGATTCAAACTTGAACATGGAATAAGCTTGATGGATTTATTCCATTTCTAACCAAAAAAGACTTCAACTTCATGAGGAAGGAGGAGAAAATAGAGGGGACAATAATTAATAACGATGACAACAAAAATTTGGAAGAGTATATATATATATCTGTGAAAGTTTGGCTTAGTCCCTCTCAATGTTTAGAAACTCGGATCAGTCTGGTTACTCAGAAGACTATCAATCTGAGTTACTCGGTAAGGACATTGGCTACTCTTATGAATACTTACAGTCCTCCTTGGTCAGATATTTGTTTCGAACGGATCTGCTACACTCAAAATAGTATATTCTTCAATGTCCCTATATCGTAGGCTGATATGAAGGTTTTCAAATTTGGTACCTCTTTTAGATAGGGAAAAAAAAAATTATTCTAAACCCCCTTTTTTATGGTTTTAACCCTATAAACCCCAATTTATGGGTACCTATTTTTATGTTTGAAAACTGGTTAAATCCATGAAAATCTTAATATTTACAACAGTTAATATTTGCACTGCAATAGTTACTTCTCTAAAAATTTGGAGTAAGAAGTTTTTATCTTGGTGAAACATGTATTTATAAGTAGGAAACTAGTCATGTGTATTAGGAGAATGGTATCACAACTCCTTACACAAACACTATTGTGATTGCATAGCAGGGGCTGACATATGAAAAAATATACACCAAGAAAAAGCTCAAACTCTTTTAGCAATGCTAGTTTGCACAAACCAAACCAGCATATGGGACTAATTTCTCACATACAACTCTATTATAATATATATTTTTTAAACTCTCTTGAGATAGAGACCTGTTTTTATATGCACGTTTTTCATTTGAGCTACTTTCGAAGTACTATAAGAAGAAACTTTGTCTGTTGAAAGAAAGTTTGCTTTCATCATCGTTATTATTTATTATTATTTTGGTGAAATGCTTTCATCATTATTTGTAGGAATTCGCAGAATGGATGCTCTCCTGCCATCTTATGACCTTATGACTTGTTCAGGTCCTGTCTAACAGATGGCACATCATGATTAATGGGAAAATGTGAACTACAATTTTTGAAAGATGATTCACTTTTTCCCACCAACCGTGTCATGCCACATGTTAGACAGGACCTTAACTGTTCATAAACGGCAGGAGTGCATCCTTTTCATGGAATTTGTGTTGTATGCAAAGTTCTTCAAATATAAAATTTTAGGCAGTATGTAAATTCATAAAATAAATAAATGGACTAGTGCAAACAAACGGATTAACATGTAATAAATAATTTATCAATTTGAAGCATGAACGAATCTAGTTATGTAAAACTCAGGTTGCCACATATATCAAGCATCATATTGGTAAATATTATACTCAGTATAGTACAATACCGTAATTCATATTAAAACAGACATTAAGCTATATATATATATCAATTACTTTTAACCATGTAATCTAAAGCATGTATTATTGTTTTAGAGTTCAAAACTAATCTTTTAGAATTGAGAGCGTATGCTCTGCAACAAACTTAAAATACATTAAGGCCTCGTTTGTTTGCTCGTAAAATGGCTTGAAAATAAATTTTTTCATAACAAAATGTGATTTAGAGTGTTTGTTTGGAAGTAAAACAAAAAGGATCGTGTAAGTGGTTTCCAAATGGTGGCATGTTTTACGGCTTTAAGATGTATCTCTTTTACGAAAAAATCGAAGGTAAGTTGCTTACTGGAGAAAATTCTGTTCACACGATACCACGCCCTAACGGCCTCAAAACCCATGTTTCTTCTCTACTTAACCATGTTTGTTCTTAGTAGTTCAACATAGCTCGCTCTCCAAGCCTTCTTCCAACGAAGTGTGCAGGTTTGATAAGTTTCATCTCTTCTCTCTCTCTCTAAGTTTCGTCTCTCCTCTTTCTCTCTCTAAGTTCCGTCTCTCTCTGTTTTTTTCTATATTTTAGATTCAGCAAGATTATGATTTGCGTTTTTTGTCGGTGATGTGTTCGTTCAACCGGGACATCTCTCTCTCTCTCTCTCTAAACATCGCCTGTAATCTGGCCGGATTTTGATGAGTTGTCGCTGGATTTGAAAAAGCCATCGGAATGTTCTAATTAGAAAGAAAACTCAAACCATCCATTTATGATTGATTTCCCGTCATAAAATCAACGGAATTGACTGCGTCATCACAAAATATGCAAAACTTAATAGTGTTACCAAAGCCAAGAAGCAAAACGAGATGGAGGTGAAAGTGATGAGTGAGGGAGGAAGAAGTTGGAGAAGAGGAAGATGTGGGACGTTCCACCCTGTGTGAGGGTGATGGAACCCGACTCAAAGCCCACTTCTTCATCAACTCAAAGCCCACCCTCTCTCTCTCTCTCTCTCTCTTATTCTCACACCTTTGTTCAACTGGAACTGATTTGTCTTTCTTGTGAGTTAATCAAAGTTAGCTTTCAACATAGATTTGTTTAAGGTCTTGAACGGTGTGATTCAAAAGTATGATTGCACCATTCTTCATTCTTTCTTTATATCTCTCTCTCCCTCTCTCTTTCTTCCCCACTTTCTCTTCCACTCACTCTCTCTTCAATCATGTCAAATTCTTTTTTTTTTCTTTGATAGATATTTGTTGGTTGTGCAGGGACAAGAGGTATTTAGACATCACAAGCAGACGACAAGTATTCCAAACACACAGGTGCGAGTTCAACTTTTCCATTATTTATTTTTTACTAGAGGCTTCTATTATGGATGGATTTTTTTTTGGTAAACTATTATGGATGAGTTAGTTCCCTTATAAAACTAGCAAAAAGGACTCCCTGCTAGTTAAGCTCGGTGGGCACTGGTTCTCCATTGTTATATTTGTATTCTTTGGCATGGATAGAAACATCAAATATATATTTAAATAACCAAGGTTTAAATTAACAACATATGATTTTATCTACACATATAGGCTATAACATTATGGTGTTTGAGATGTAAAATCAGAAATAAAGGGGCTTGGATTATGTGCAAACGAATCTTGTGTGAACTGTGCAAACAGCACTAGAGGGCTGACGCATCAGTACCAAAAAGTGATTTACACTTTTTGGGGGGTACTTATCACTTTTTAGTGCTGATGTGTCTG
>JAOXJP010225959.1:0-11578 GCA_025762735.1 Platanus orientalis | reverse complement strand
TATTTCCTAAACTGAATATTCTCCCACTTAAGGGCAGTGGATTCCTTGTTGGGCATTTGCATCCTCTCAAGTATCATATAGGCTATCCAAACTACCCATGATATAGCCTCTAATTAGGCATCACTGGTTGGTAGCTCAAAATAACTAACATAATAACTTTGAGAAATACAAACCCCTCAAGTCTAAGGACGAGTCTGTAAATATGAACAACACTTATCCTAGCAGTGATGTTTTACCAAGTGTGTTCATAATATATCTCTTTAATGCATTTATATAATGAACCAACATGCAAGCTTAGAGTTTCACTCTAGTGACTGAGATTACATCACTCCATCATATAGAAGCTCTACATGTAGCAACTCTATAAGTGATGTGTCTAGCATCACCCATAGCTGTAAACTTTTAGGTCTATAAGAACTGGATTATCAGATCTCTTCACACATTCTAGTGTGTTTGACATCTTGCTATGTTACCTGAGGACAACCTATCTCATCTCATGAGATCAAATAATTACCCATATTAAGAAATAAATATATATGATGATAGAATAAATTGTTATTATTAAATAATTAATTAATTAATCATGGTTAGATTTTATGTGAATGGCCTTGTCAAGACACATATTTCCAACAAGGTTTAGGTGGCAGCCCAATGAATTCGCTTTAGGAATGCTAGGCCTTCAGTGTTATAAAGCAAGGAAAATAGGTGCTCCATGGTTGTTTGAGGTGCACTTTGATGGCACGGTGCACACCTAAGTGCATGAGCAGTTGTGTGCTTGGCTTAATACTATTGGGAGCTGGCTAGCAGGAAACGATGACACAAGGGACCCTATGAGTGAGACGAGCATTACATGGTCCAATGAAAGAACTTGTGGCCTAATCAAGCAGGTCATGACATGTCAATGATCTTAGTGACCAATATCCTTGTCAGGGCATGTGGGCATATTAGTGGGTTAGAGAAGGACTCGAATGGCATTAAGGCTAACATTGGCTAGGTGATGGTCGGGGTGCCCCATGGTTTTATAGAGATAACTAGCTGTGATAATGTGGTTTGTGCTATGTGGGCCACGGCTTATGCCTCATGGGTAGTGGCCTACATGGGTAGCATGCCCCAGGTGTTTGGAAAAATGTCTTAGAAAATTTTGACCTTATGGACCCCATCTCTTAAAAACAATTTATTTTAATATAATTTTAATTTTAATTTTAATTATTTAACATCTAAATAATTAATTATTAAATAAAATATCCAGATTGCCCTAAAGTGTTTGATAAAATTCCTCTTAGAAGAATCCGACTCTAAATGAAGTCCAATTTCTTACAAATTTCATATTTAATAATTATTGGTATTTGAAGGATAAAATAAATAAACATTAATTCTTGAATAATTAATTTAATTAAATACTCTTTGTAGTTGCAATATTAAGTATTCTAGTTCAACTAGGAGTTAAAATCCAATTTTATTGGTTTCCCAACTTTTCTAAATTCTTATCCAAGACAAATATGGGTTTTTAATACTTATCCCAAAAGCTTATAAAGCTTTTCAAGTTGGATTAAGAGTTATATTCTATATAGGAATGAAATTTATCCAAGAATAAAAGATAATCTTCCAAATCCTAGTCCAACATGATCTCTTTTGTAGGGTTGCTAGTGGGAGCATGACTTAGCCTCATAGAAGTGATAAAAAATTCTATTAAATTATAAGAAATTTATTGAAACATCAATTGAAATTCATTACAATTTATCAAGGATGAATTCAAGTAATTTTTTTTCTCCCGAGTCATTTCTAGGTCACATCAAACACCTCCAAATCTCCTTCTCCTTTCTTTGTATTATTCCTCCACTTTTTCTCTATCTTTATAGATTCAATAATATTCTAAACTTTATTTAATGCATTGCATGTGAAAGAGAAACCTCAAGAAGTCAGTCTGTCATCCTAGACTGCTTGAGGGGAGTACATTCGATAAAAGAAAGAGAGATAGAGAGAGAAAATAGAGAATAAGTATACCATGATCATACACATCAAAACTGATATTTTATGAATCCATGGCATTCTAAATATTATTAGGATTCTAACTAAACAAACCACATATCAATCCTATTAAAACTGCGTCCACAATTGTCATTTTAGTGAAAACTACCCTAGATTCACTCTGGGCAATTCTCTTTATATTTCATGATAAACTACCATCAAAACATTATTTTTAGAACTTGAATTTCTGTAATAATGGTGTCTATCATATATTTAAATGGTACCAACAATAAAAATATTATAAAACTTAAATCCTAGATTACATATAGAGGCTCTGATACCAATTGTACTTAGATTATTCCGAAATCAATAATTTTTATTATTATTTTTTTCTTAAATTATAATATTCCCAAAATCTTAATTCTAATACCCCCAAGATCATAAGAAAATACCTCATTGAGCAACTAGATACAAGATATGAATCTAATCCAGTCTCCAAAGTCTTCACACCTGCTCTACAGCTTTCTACACTTTTCCTACTTTTAGAAAAGTCATAGGACTCATTCTAAATGTGGGTAGCTTTATTTATAGAGTTTTTGAAAATCCAAAGATGCTCTAGGGGTGTGGTATCCTTATGTGATTCTTAACCTTAGGATGTGAGGCCTAATATCCTTAATTAAGTCAAATTGCATTAAAGATACTTTATTGTTTATTAATTACAAACAAACACACCACTAATTGTAATAATCCTTATGAAATATTGCAACTAACCTCCCAAAGATAAAAAATTAACAATAAGACCCCACATTATAGACATTTCATAAATATGTCATTTCACTTTACAATATTCCTTAATAACCTTTAGGATGAAATATTAATCACTATTTGACCCCATGGATAATTATTTTATTATGTTTATGAACTTAAAGAATTGATGGACATTCAAAACAGTATTTTAATAAAATATTTTTTAAAATAAATTTATGTATATAATAAATTAATTTTGAAATCATTTGAAGAACTCTTTATCAAAAATAACTGGTACCATATTTTCTTGTCCAATCAAATCACATATGTCCTAAACTAAATATATCTTCCACTTAAGGGTAGTGGATTCTTTATTGGCCATTTGAACTCTCTCAAGCATCAAGTTAATTATCCAAACCACCCACGATATAGCCACTAATTAGCTATCACTAGTTGGTAGTTGGTGGCTCAAATCAATCAACAATAATACTTAGAGAACCACAAATCCCTCAGGTCTTATGACGAGTCTATAAATTAGAACAATACGTGTCTTGATAGTTTGGTTTTACCAAGTGTATTTATAATTGATCTCTTTAGTACATTTATATGATGTACCTACATGCAAGCTTAGAGTCTCGCTCTAGTGACTGAGATTACATCACTCCATCACTTGACAACTTTACATGTGGCAACCCTATAAGAGATGTGTCCAACATCACCCCAAGCTGTAAAATTTCTAGTCTACAAGAACTAAATTACCATATCTCTCCACACATTCCAATGTGTCAGACATCCTACTATGTTACATGAGGACCACCTATCTCATCTCTTGAGATCAAATAATTACCCATGTAATAGAAAGAAATACATGTGATGATTGAATTAAAATGTTCTTCATTAAATAAATAAATCTATATTTTTTATGTGAATGGCTTTGTCATGACACATATTTCCAACAATTTTACCACTTAAACAAGCTGATGCAACCAAGCCAGGAAACTGCATTTATCACATACTAGCAATGAACCTATGCGAATTTGCATTGGCAATGTAGTTAACATCATGTTTGTTTTGCAAACTTTAGGGCACATGTGATTAAACCAATGAGACAACCAAGGACTATACCAATGGGACAAACTTAAAGCTCCATCATTAAACCAATCCTTTGAAACTCTAGAAAGTAATATGTCAAATATCATATGTATAAGCAACAGTTAAGATGAGATGGCAACATGTAGAGTTTGAAGTAATAATTTGCATAAACATAAAATTTTGTTAGGAATTATGACCATAGTTTATGGACAATGCCTATAAAAAAAATATGTAAATTTTTTGGACAATATCTTTATATTAGTGAGTTATGTTGGTCCAACACTTAAGTAGTTCAATGGTAGTTTTCTTAAACCATAAAGAAAATATTAATACTTTGAGGACTTGCTTAGTTTGTGGCCTAGGTTCAAAACCTATCGTTACCCTCTAACAAACCAATCACTAGCATGCATGTCCATGGAGGAAAAAAAAAGGACCAAGCCTATACTTTTTCAAAGAGCCTAAGCTACAAAATACAATGAATCCTTTTTTGCCATAAATTTCTAGTAGAAGAAACAAATATTAATTCTACCTTAACTTAATTCTATTTCCTTTTTAATGAAAACAAATTAATACATTTGTAATAACCAATTTTGTTGCTCTCAAGAGAGGATTGAAACTTGATATTCAAATTACCCAACGTTTCGAGGGTTGGTTTATTATTTTAGTAGGGGAACTATTACTCTAAACTCCCTTAAGGAAACTTGTTAATTACTGCTATTTTGGACAACAAACCTTTGATTATCTTCTCATTACTCAACTTGTAAACCAAGCAAGAGTTGTATAAAATATAAAATAAAAAGAAAGAAGAAGGAGAAGATAATGAAACTTCGACTCTTTTATTTAACTCTTCAGATTACAAAATATGTTCTAAACTCAACAACAAGTTTTTACAATCAATTTTACCTAGCCATGAGTATCGTTCTTCAAGATCCAAGCTCTTTTGTTGTCTTCTTGAAAGGTTTTGCAGAGATGTAATGACTTATAACCTTGTACAAGAAATAAACTTCCTGGTTTGCAGATTAGGAAAGGTTGGAGAAGAAAGTGTATGCTTCAACTTGTCTTGAAACTCAATGAAAAAACTTGTGAACTTAGCAATTGTATGCAAGAGTGCAAAGAGTACCCAATTCATGCTCCTTGCTGGTTTATATAGATGTGCAGACGAATGGAATTGGAGTACATGTAAAATTCATCTTCTTATTGCATGAAGAGTCCTCTTCGGTGTGGGCATGTATTGTCCAGTAAACTTGTACATATTAGGGCCTCTTTTGTGTGAGTGTATGCTTTCATTAGTCTCTTAGATGTCCTATGAGTCATTTGGTGTCATTGTTGTGCAAAAAAAACCTTTAGAATCCAAGTTTAAATCGAACTTGGGCTCTCTGATTCCATGGTCTACGATTGTGATTTCATTCGCGGCGACTATCTAGCCCGCAAATGGATGGTCAGTCGCGGTGGGTGTCCAAGGTGCGGCGACTGGTAGACTACTAGTTGGCATCAATAAAAGAAAAGGCAAGAAGAAGGAAAAGTTAATGAAACTTTGACTCTTTTATTCAACTCTTCAGATTACATGATATGTTCTAAATTCAAGAACAAGCTTTGAGAATCAATCTTCAAGATTCAAGTTCATTTATTGTCTTCTTGAAAAGATTTGTAGAGGTGTAATGACTTGTAGCCTTGTAGAAGAGAGAAGCTTCCTGGTTTGTAGACTTGGAGATGTTGGAGAAGAAAGAGTATGCTTCAACGTATCTTGAACCTCAAATCAAGAACTTGTGAACTTAGTAGCTACATACAAGACTGCAAAGGGTGCCAAATTTGTGTCCCTTACTGGTTCATATAGTGCAAACAAATAGAGTTGGAGTCCATGTCAAATTCATCTTCTTGTTGAATGAAGAGTCCTCTCCAGTCTGGGCACGTAGTTCACATAAACTTGTACATATTGTGGCATTTTTTATGTGAGCTTATGCTTTCATTAGTCTCCTATGTGTCCTAGGAGTTCATTGGTGTTGTTGTTGTGCTAAACAACCTTTAGCATCTAAGTTTATATCAAACTTGGGTTCTCTAATTCCATGGCCCATAACTGGATGATCAGTCCTAGTGGGTGTCCAGGGTGTGGTAACTAGTAGATTGCGAGCTGGCGGAGACTGTGAAGGGTATTTTGGTAATTTTTTAGTCATTATATTTTTCTTGTGTCTACAACATTTGGATAGGAAAAGGCAGACCACATTTGGGATGGAAGGAGAGATGAAGAGAAAATATGTTTTTGGAATGGGAAGGGGAGAGATATAAGGAATGATTTAAATGAAAAATGAAAAGTTTTGGAAGGATAGAAGTGAGTGAAATGTGGAGTCTAGATCCACTAAAATTGAGATTTCAATTAGTTGCTGAAATCCCAATTAAAATAAGACACTGATTACCAAATATTTTGGTTTCTTACCATAATCCAAGAAATCAATCAAACCTTTATAGTTCTTATCTCCAATCTATATTCCAACCTCACTTGATCATTTTATTAGACCCATCAGTTTGTGCAATGTCTTGTATAAAATCATCACAAAAACCCTGGCTAATAGACTAAAAAAAAAGTTATACATGGAATAACCTCCCCATTTCAAAATGCTTTTATAGAAAACCGCCATATATCCAATAAAAAGAAATTATTCGAAAAAGAAGTATATGACAGTCAAATGGGCTTTAGTGATAACTGGAGGTCTTAGATATATAACTGTGATTCCTCTCCCTTTTTTCGCATCCTTATTAACGAAAGCCCAGGGCCTGAAATTCAGCCAAGCAGAGGAATCAGACAAGGAGCCCCCCTCTCCCCTACCTTTTCATAATATATACAAAAGGACTCTCAACTGCTCTGCTAAAAGTTGAGCGGAAAAATGTTTTTCAAGGCATCACTCTTAGGAAAGCTAGTCCCACAATTTTCCATCCACTATTCGTAGATGATTCTTTCATCTTTAGCGGAGTAAGGAAAGCTGAAGCTACTCACATAAAGGAGATCCTTAGTGAGTATCACAAAGTTTCGGGGCAATTTCCTAACCGTGGAAAATCTAAAGTTATATTCAGCAAACAAACTCCAAACTATGAAGCTGAAGAAATCTCCCGAGTTCTTGAAATTAGAACCTCCCCTCATCACAACAAGTATCTAGGCCTCCCTTCAAGCATTGGTAAGAACAAACTCTAATCATTCTCTTTTATAAATGATAAAGTTTCATCTCACATAACTGGCTGGAAAAAAAAGCTTCTCTCTAATGTAAACAAAGAGATTCTTCCTAAGTCAACAATTTCAACTATCTTAGCTTATGCAATGTCCTGCTTCCTCCTCCCTAAAAGCTTATGTAAATTAATTGACAAAACATAGAGACAATTTTGGTGGGGTCAAAAAAAAAAAGATGAAAATAAAATCTATTGGTTGAGTTGGAGAAATTTAAGACGTAGTAAACAAGATGGGGGACTTGGTCTTAGAGACCTCCATATTACAAACTTGGCTATTCTAGCAAAATAGGGGTGGAGGATACTCAATAAACTTAACTCTCTATGGGCTCAATTAATGAAATCTATTTATTTTCCTAAATCATCTTTCCTTATAACCAAAGGGATTCAAAGGGGATCATGGGGATGGAAAAGCCTCCTAGCTAGAAGAGAAGTCCTCTAAAAAGGCTTGATTGGGGAAATAGGAAATGGAGAAAAAGTGAATATATGGGAAGATGTATGGTTACCATTTCTCCCTAAAACAAAGCTAACCTTGATCAAACCTCCTCTTTATGAAGCCATTAAAGTCTAAGATCTTATCAACCCTATTCCTAAAGAGTGAAATTTTCTCCCTATTCAAAACTATATATCTTCAATAGAGAAAAAAGCCATTCTCAATACCCCTCCCTAAGCCCATATATCAATGAGGACACCCCCTTTTAGAGATACGATAAAACTGGTATATTCATGGTGAAATCCTCTACTCCTTAGCTAGTCTCTTGAATGAATCACAGCCTAGTAGATCCTCCCAGATGAATATTTGGAAAAAAAAAATACGGCATCTAAACATAACCCCAAAAGTGAGGCATTTTGTATGGCGAGCTTGCTAGGAGATTCTACCAGTTAAAAGTACCTTGTAGAAAATAAAACCCATTTCCATTGACCCAAATTGTGAGCTCTGTGGGTCCAATTTAGAGACGATTGGGCACTGTCTTCTCTAATGCCCAATAGCCAAGCAAATTTAGTTCTCTTCTCATTTGGGCTTAAGGCTTCCTGAAAACTTCTTGCATTCCTTTGCTTCATGGTTTCAACACTATCTATAGCGACATTTCAAGGATAAAGATTGCTCTCAATATTACGCTCAAAGCATTGCAATCATATCATGACAGATTTGGAAGCATAGAAATGTTGTACTTTTCAATAAATCTCCTATAAATATCAATGTTGTTATTCGTGCCATGTTCAGGGATCTATAGGATCTCCAATCCCATAGAGAGGATCCATTGGAGAACCAGGCTCATTCTTTTGGACCAAAGAATATGCTAAGCTCTAATACAAAGAGGGGTGAAAGTAGACCAACCATAATGGTGGACATTGCTACTTTTGTGCAACATGAAGCTGTTGGTCTAGGAGCGATATCTTTCTCGAGAACTGGCATGAAGTTAGGAATGGCTCAACGTAGAATTCCATTGACTGATGTCCTTCAGGCCGAGATGAAAGCCATAATTTTGGGACTTAAGCTAAGTTCCCATCTCCATATTTCTAACCCAGTGATATGTTCAAACTCTCAAAACACTGTAAATATTCTCAATGCCCCCCAGATGCTTGCCCATGGCAGCTCAGACATCTATATTTTGAATACTGTAATTTGGTATCTAGTTTTTCAGAGCTAGTTCTCCATAAAATTCCTCGAGTTGAGATCCTAGCAACCCATAATTTAGCTAAAGGCTGCAGCTATCTGACTGAAAAGTAAAGTTTTTTCTAGTTAATGATATTTTCTTATAATAAGCCACTAATATCGCTTAATATTTACAACCATCTAAAATTATTTTATTTTATTTTATTTCTTATTTCTAATGTAACTCAATCATTTCTTCCTTTTTTATTTTTTTGATTCTCATCTTCCACTACGATATTCACTCTCTTATGATGATCCTCATTTTTGGAAAGTCTCTCCACCATCAAATCCTATGACACCACAGTGTTCAGTTGAAAAGTTGAACCCGTCAAAGCAATGAGCTCAAGGGCAATGAACTTGTTGGAAGGGTGGCGATCATTAGCCCAAGCCATTAACTGTCACTTTCCCCTTAGCCCAACCTATTGACCGTCACAGGGGATATAAATATTAGGGGTGATAATGAAAGTAAAACCCTCACTAGCATTCCAGATGAAAGAAACAAAGATTTCTATGACAAACTTTGAGGACAAGGAGGCAACGATATCAGAAGATGAAACTTCTTCTTTCCAAAGCTTAAAGGGTTGAGTGATCATGACTCGGCTGGACTTGTTTGAGGAGTTGAAGTTATTGTTTGAACTATTGGGTATTAATTGAAGGCCTTCATTGATTGATGCATCACTTAGCATAGTGAAATCACTAAAGTTAGTCGGAAAGAAATTGTCATAGGAAAATGAAAAGAGTATTTTTGGATCTTGCACTGCTAATATTATCAGAGAAATTAGAACATCAAAACAAATTGCATTGATAAAATTCTTCTTCATAATCATTTCGTTAAATTATTAGGGAAGTAAACTTCCAAACAAACTAAATAAACAAAAGGGATCAAATGAGTCCTTTGTCATTGAATATATAGGAGAGGGAAGAATAAAGAGGAGAGGGCTTGAATTTTCCCCTATTTGGAAAAAAATTATGGCTGCTTTTTTTAATAGGAAAAAAAAAGGAAAAGAATTAAAAAGAAATGGAACCCATGAATGGCTGGTCCAACAAAAGGAATAAAAAAAGGGAAAAAAAAAAGAGAGGAACAAGCTTACCTTTAAATTGGGATTGTCGTTCCAAACCTGATTACCTCTCTCAACTTATTAATGTTGGCTGTTGAAGAAGTATACGGATCCAACAAGGAAAAAAATTAAGAAACCATAATCCTATGATCCAATAGAGAAAGAAGAAGGAGATTACCTTTCTTCGGGTTCAACCCAACTGTGTTGGAGCTCGTGCAACATGTGAATGGAGCTAGAGGATAACCTGCTCTAGTTTTTGTAAATAAAAGGAAGAAATGATTTAGTTACACTAGAAACAAGAAAAAGATAAAAGAAATTAATTTTAGATGGTTGTAAACCATTTTAGGCTACAACCTTGGTTAAGCCTTGAGTCAATTTTCTCTATAACCAAGGTTTAGACTGTTAAAAACCATTTTATGGGAATATTTTACCATAAGATTTTGATACTTCTAACTAATAATACAACTACTACTTAATATTATGTTGTTAATAACACTACCATTATTGCTAAACCTATTAATTGTGTACAAGATTTAGAGATTGTGCAAAGATTATTCCGCAGATATGCACTTGCGATTCGGTCAATCAAGGATTTAGAATAATTTTAATTAAATAAACTAAATTTAGATGATCAACAACAATTGAAATCACTTATTGGAAAAAAAAATTAATATCTTTGATTACAAATTTTTCTTGTTTTCAACCCTGATGTTTTTCTTCATATTATCATCCTTCATCATAAAGTTCAAACCTTACTTATATGGTATATTTTAGAAGAAAATAATGTAAAGTTAATTTTTAGAGTTTGAAAGATGAAGAAATTTGAAATTAGATGAGAATAACATAAATTAATATTCTAAAAAATAACATGATGCTTATTTTGCAAATAAATATATTTATTATCCGAACATCCTTGGACTATGTTTGTGGTTGATGCTTAAAATTTATGCATTAGATTAGAATCTATCTTTATATTATCAATTTAAATTGTAAGACACATGTAGAGGCATCAAGTAGGTCAAAATCAACTTGAATAGATTATTGCTACCATATATTTTTTCGGTTAACGTTTGAACTATATAAGAAACATTAAAGGCTTTAAAAAGAGATGATCATGATATTTTTGGCATACTAAATCTATGATACGGCAACCAATCAGTGATGGTGCTTTTAAACAGGAAGGGTTACGGGGACTCCATGTTGGAGTCTCAGTTCCAAAGTATTCGTAGTTGTTTGCTATTTTCATCTTAAATTAAAGTATTAAAAACCAAATAATATTACCTAGTCAATTGAGCCAATGAGGTATCTCTATTATGACTCCTGAAAATTGTTGATGCCTCCTACAATATTGTGTAAGGGAAGGGATTTTAGTCAAGCTACTTCCAAAATACAACAAGGTGTTTACCCCACTTTCTCAAATCTAGTCTATAGAGAAGGTGTGAGAACGGCGGTTAAGAAAAATGGGTGGTTACCCAACTTCTCAAAACCAAACTGCATACAGTTAGTCCCATGATCACCAATAACCACCAGATCGAGATAGTTGTCATGAAACCAAAATATGGATAACTACCCAGGACCACCACTTAAGGTAGTGGTCATGAAGTTTAGAAAACTACCAAAGGAGTTCTATAAATTGTGGCCTAGAAGAAAAAGAAAGGGATCCAATACATCAACAACTTCAGTAGTTTTTATTGTAACTTAATTTAGTCTTAGGAGTAGTCTAAGTAGATGTTCGAGTTCTTGTGTCAATCGGATCAATGATATTATAGAACCAGATTCAACGAAGTCCTTCCTCAATTCTAGGAGAAGGATATCGGCTAAGCTGCTTGTTCGAATGTAGATT